>CAUYQG010267131.1:0-38837 GCA_963574415.1 Tarsius wallacei
CATGCTACCACGCCTGGCTAATTTTTTGATTTATTGTAGAGATGAGGTCTCACCAAGTTGCCCAGGCGGGTCTTGAACCCACGGGCTCAGGCAATCCACTCACCTCAGCCTCCCAAAGTGCGGGATTACAGGCTGAGCCACCAAGCCCAGTTAACTTCTTTTTTTTAAGTTGGAGTCTCACTCTGTTGCCCAGGTTGGAGTGCTGTAGCGTGCTCATGGCCACGGCAACCTCAACCTGCTGGGCACAGGCGATCCTTCTACCTCAGTCTTCCAAGTAGCTGGAACCACAGGCACATGCCAGCACACCCGGCTAATTTTTTGATATATTGTAGAGACGAGGAGGTCTCATCAAGTTGCCCAGGCTGGTCTCCAACCCCTGGACTCCAATCCTCTTGCCTCTACCTCCCAAAGTGCTGGGATTAATGGAATGAGCCACCGCTCTTGGCCTACCTTAACTTCTTTAATCATGCATTCTTGAAATTTTGACAGAATACATGGTAATTTATTTTTTAGTCCTTAGGTGGTGAGGACTGAGCAAAGGATATAGTGCTGGTTATGGTACAGCCTCACCATTGTCTGTGTGAGTCTGCTCACTTTGCTTTTAAGATTAATTAATTTCCACTTTCCGCTTCTGTTCCCATTCCCCCATAGTTAACTACTCTAATGTGCTTGGTGAATACCATTCTATTTGTATATATTTTTTTAAATATGTAGTGCTGTGTTTTGTGTGTGGGTTAAATTTACCTGGATGCTACTGTGCTGTAGTCATCTGCTTCTTATTTCCCTCTCTAAGGACTATGTTGCTATGTATAATCTAGTTCTTTTATTTCTTTTTTTTTTTTTTTTTTGAGTTGGAGTCTCACTCTGTCGCCCTGACCGGAGTGCAGTGGCCACTCCCGGCCACCGCAGCCTTGACCTGCTGGGCTCCGGCGATCCTTCCGCCTCAGCCTTCCTTCCGAGTAGCCGGAATTACAGGCACGCGCTACCATGCCCGGCTGATTTTTTGATTTATTGTAGAGATGAGGTCTCGCCAAGTTGCCCAGGTGGGTCTCGAACCCGTGGGCTCAGGCAATCCACCCACCTCAGCCTCCCAAGGTGCGGGATTACAGGCTGAGCCACCGAGCCCGGTGTGTTTCTTTTTTCTTTTCTCTTTTTGAGTTGTCTCTCACTCTGTTGCCCAGGCAGGAGTACAGTGACATAATCATGGCTCACCACAGCCTCAACCTGTTGGGTTTAGGCAATCCTTCCACCTCAACCTTCCAAGTAGCTGGAACCATAGGCATGCGCCCCACACCTGGCTAATTATTTGATTTATTTGATTTATTGTAGAGATTAGGTTGTGCGAAGTTGCCTAGGCTGGTCTCAAAGCCCTGGGCTCAGGCAATCCTTTCACCTCAACCTCCCAAAGTGCTGGAATTATAAGCATGAGTCAATGCACCTGGCTTTAATGTGGCTTTAATTTGTATTCTCCAATTACAAATAAATTGTAGCATCTTTTTATATGTCATTAGGACCGTTTAGAATCCCCTTCTGTGAATTACCTGTTCATGACCTTCACCCATTTCTTTAATTAGATTTTCTGTATTGTCCTCTTTGATTTACAAAAGTGTTTTGTACAGTCTAGACTATTAACTTGATATTTGCCTTTTCCTCATTTTCAGTCTGTTAATTTTGTCATTGGTGGCTTTTGTTGAAGAGGGCTTAACTTTGATATAATAAATCCATAATGTTTTACAGATTATGGGCCTTCTGGATCTTATTAAATGTAATAAAGATATTTTACATTTTAAACTATGCAAGTTATAGTTCAGCTGTTCACTTGAGTTCTTTAATCCATCTGAGTCCATCGTTGTATATGGCATAGAGTAATAATCCAGTTTTTCTTTTCTCTGTGTAGTGAGATGTTTTCCCAACCCCGGCTAATTTGCATTGGCATTATCCTTCTGTCTCATGTTCCCATGTTTCCATGGCACTCTCTAAGAGCTTTGGTCTGTTTTATTGGATATACTATGGTTTTTTTCACACATCATTACCACCTGTGTCTGTTACTGTGTTTTGTCTTAACGTCTGTAGAGTTTATCAATTTTAAAAATGTCGTTTCTCCCTCAAATTTATCTAAAAAGCCAGTGAAGTCCCAATTCAATTTCATCTATAATTTTCTTGAGGAATTTGGGAAGTCTTCTAACATTTGAATGGAAAAGCAAGTGTGCTCTTCAAAACTGATTTACCCCTTTTGGTCCTCTTACTGCTTAATCTGTTTAAATTCACAGGCTTTTTGGTGCCGGTTTTGGCATTTTATAATTTTCAAGAAATTCACCCATCTCATCTCTTTGTCCGGCTTTCTCCTGTTTGGTGCATCTCCTCATCCTTGGGCTCCTAGGGGTCCCCTTCCCCAACGTAGTTCTTTATGCAAGACCTCAGGGTACGGCCAGCAGAGGAATATGAAGGAAAAAAGGGGGGTTTACCCTATACTCTGGCTGGCTTGGGCTTTGTCTCAGTCCTCTGGGAAGGATGTTGGGAGTGTCTGCCAGCATTTTGGTGTGTGTGTCCCCTATGCTGTTTTGTGAATTGGGCCACTAGGACCAGACAGACCATCTTTGGGTCAAAGCCAGGAGGTGGAGGAGTAAAGCAGAAGACAAGCAGGAAACTCGCTGGTGCTGTGTGCCTTCGGTTTCGACTCCCCCTCCTATTTGCCTTCTGTTCCTTTGCTCTTCTCAGCCCACAGAGTTTCTTTAGTTCAGAATTTTTAGTTGTAATCAGTGGGGGAGAGAGAGGCCATTATGGGCTTCCTTCTGGACTGTTGCCAGAAGTCTGTTTTGTATTATTTTTTAAAACCATGAGATTTGGTAAAAAATAATTCCACGAAAGTTGCAGGAAATCAAACATTGTATGAATGATTTCGAAGGACATTGCCAACTTCTTCCAAATTAAAACAGGATTGTTACGTCTTGCTTTAAGTGCTTTTTCAGTTTTTTTCCTCCATAAGAATTTCTCTTCCCTCATTGCACTCTCAACTAATTTGAAACAGTCCCTAAGTGGCATTGTGAAATTTGTTTTGATAGAGCATAATTTGCAAATTTCAGGCAGATAAGATGTCAGATAATAGAGAAACTGGTTAATGCATGAATCTGTGGGAGCAGAGAACTAGCTGTTACTCGGTACATGTTTTCTGTGGAACTGCCTCTCCAACTGGGAGAGCATTGGGCCGTTAACCATTAATGCATTCAGTCTTGTGGGGAGATTTGAGAGGTGAGCTGGGCATGCACTTTTCTGTAGACCTGACATATTAGGCTGTTTCATTGTGACATGTCAAATGGTTTTATGTTACTAAAAGCCAAGGCCATGTTGTGTGATTGGTAATATCCTTTTTGCCTACCAGACACTTGCACTTGGGAGGGACTGTGAATGTTATTTCCTCCATTCTGAATGCTGGCCCCCCAGTTGGCCTGCTGTCTTGTCCCAGTTAATTCCAGTGAGTTGGTGGGAGGCTCTTGGGGAGGCCGGTGCTCTTAACCCTTCAGAAGGGGCAATTAGAGATTGCCTTAGCCTCCCTATTGGCCTCCGCTGTTTTTTTTTTAACTTCTCAGTATTACCTTTTGTCACGTTATGACTTGAGTTCAGCTATGTTTTACAAAACTGTTTTCTACCTTTAAATAAACTATATCATTTGGAGGTATTATTATATAAATATCATATATATATCTCTCTTTAAAGATTTTGCTTTTGGGCTTAGTTTTACAATTACTATTTTAAAAATTATGTAGATATCAGATAAATACTGTTCTTTTAAAATATTTTATTTTTGAGGCCAGGCTCGGTGGTTCAAGCCTGTAATCCCAGCACTTTGGGAGGCTGAGGCTAGAGGAGTGCCTAAGCCCCCAGGGGTTTGAGACCAGCTTGGGCAATTTGGTGAGACTTCATCTCTACAATAAATCAGAAAAATTAGTGTGTGCCTGTAGTTCTAGCTACTTGGAAGGCTGAGGTGGAAGGATTGCCTGAGCCCAGCAAGTCAAGGCTGCAGTGGCCATGAGCGTGCCACTGCACTCCAGCCTGGGCGACAGAGTGAGACTCCAACTCAAAAAAATAAAAAATAAATTAAATATTTTACTTTTACACATTTTAATGTTTATTGTGAAAGTTTAAAAAATCATCTAGCTTCAAATGAGAAGTAACAACTAAACTTCTGTGTTGACATATGCTGCTAGTTGTTTTGTTTTTGAGTCGGAGTTTCACTCTGTCGCCCAGGCTGGAGTGCATTAGTATGTTCACGGCCACGGTAGCCTCGGCCTGCTGGCAATCCCTCCGCCTCAACCTTCCATGTAGCTGGAACCACAGGCATGTGCCACCACACCTGGCCAATTTTTTGTTTTATTGTAGAGACGAGGTCTTGCCGTGTTGCTCAAGCCTTGAACCCTTGGGCTCAGGCAATCCTCTTGCCTCTGCCTCCCAAAGTGCTGGGGTTATAGGTGTGAGCCACTGTGCCCGGCTGCTGTTAGTTGTTAAACTCAGAAATCGATTGCAGTTTGGTTGTAGAAACTTGTCACTTCTAGGAATTAAGTTCTCTGATTCCTTTATGAGCAATTCAGCTGTTTAACTAGGCTATTGCTGTGTCATGATTCTTTTATCACTTTTTTTTCCTTTTGAGTCGGAGTCTCACTCTGTTGCCCAGAAAATTAGCCAGTCATGGTGGTGGGCACCTGTAGTCCCAGCTACTTGGGAGACTGAAGTGGAAGGATCACCTGAGCCCAGGAGGTTGAGGCTGCAGTGAACTGTGATTATGCCACTGCACTCCAGACTAGGTGACAGAGTAAGACCCCGACTCAAAACAAACAAAAAAACTCTAGAAGATTTTCTGTATCCTAATTTAAAACAAGTAAGTTCTCTGATTTTCCTTTAAATGCTATTTAAAATCTTGATATCTTGAAAACAGATCCAGGGAATTTGTCTTTTATATTCTGCAATATGTATTGCACATGTTCTGTGTATATATGTGTGTGTGTTTCTATGTATGTATATTTGAATACCCAGAGTATTCTAGATGTAATAATTGGATTAGTAAATATTTGAGCACCTACTAAGTGTGAACATTGTTATATACGAGACGGTCACTGATATTCTAAGGCATAAAGATATTATTGGCATTTAAGATATGGATATATGATGCATAAACAAATAATTTTTTGCATTTACTTCAGGTTATTTGAAGGCTTCTTTGGAGTGAGTAGCTTTAAGTTTGTGAAACAAGGTTCTCAGAAGTTTTGGCTTCATTTTCTCAACAAAACTTACTGGCTGTTTAACTCTTTACTAGATAATACATGTAGTAAAATGATGATGACCCAGCTCCTGTCCACAAAGAGCTTATGGTCTAACCAGGGACTGATTTGTAATCAAAAGGAATGTAAAATATGATTGTATATTGAGGCAAGTGACAATAGGGGTATGAAAAGAAAATGCCAAGGCAATATGGGAGGGGTTGGGCAAGGAAGGGTTTGTCAAGACAGGCCTTACAGAGAATGCATTGTTGTTGGCAGCTGCTTGAACGACTTTGGCTTTTGGTGGATGGGAGTCAAATTCTGTGACCCTTGGATCCTAGACCTTTTAATTATTTGTGCAACTTT
Organism: Tarsius wallacei; assembly: GCA_963574415.1. Lineage (NCBI taxonomy): Eukaryota > Metazoa > Chordata > Mammalia > Primates > Tarsiidae > Tarsius > Tarsius wallacei. The sequence goes on from CAUYQG010267131.1 coordinate 5,619, forward strand.
ACCATCCATCTAGGCCTGGGAGTGTATTGAAAGGATGCATCTGTCTTTCCATTTTAACTTGTAGTTTAACTCTTCCTTTAGGAAAAGACATTCATGGATGCAGCTGCATGACGGCATTGCAGAAGTTTGTTCCTTAGAGTTTATTTAGTACAACATAGCTCCAGGTGTGCTTTCCTTTTTTTTTTTTTTTTTGAGTTGGAGTCTCACTCTGTCGCCCAGGAGTGCAGTGGCACGCTCACGGACACTGTAGCGTCAACCTGCTGGGATCCAGTGATCCTTCCACCTCAGCCTTCCAAGTAGTTGGAACTACAGGCGCATGCTACCATGCCCAGCTAATTTTTGATTTATTGTAGAGACGATGGCTCTCCAAGTGCCCGGGCTGGTCTTGAACCCGTGGGCTCAGACAATCCACTCGCCTCAGCCTCCCAAAGTGCTGGGATTATAGGCTGAGCCACTGAGCCCGGCCTCCTTTTTAACACAAAGTATTTCTCATTTGTCTTCATCCAATCTGTAAACATAAAGCTAAACTGAAAAAAAGAAATCACAAACTTGGGTTTGTGTTACTTTATCATTCTCATTCCTTTCTTTTCTCTTCAAAGCTAAATTGTCCATTACATGCTGATATAAAAATATTACCCCCAGATTAAGGCCATAGTTACCTCAAACTTTGATGAGTATATGCCCTCCCCTTAAAAAAATTACACCTTGTCGAGATTCTGGTAGTTTTCATTTATATATTATGAGGTTAAAATATATTTCCTAGAAGAAAAGCATTTCGTAACAAGGGGAACTGAAAGCATTTGCTAAGGAGTGAGCATGTGGGTTTGGTGATGTGCTGAGGGCGCTTTTGCAACAATTTGATTCAGCAAACATTTACTGAATGCCTTGGGCAAAGGACTCCTGCTAGAGTTCCCAATTATAAGAAAATGAACAAAACACAGGCTCTGTTTTGCTGAAGGACCCTCCAGTTTCCTGTATTGTTTCTGATTTTCCTCTCTTCCATTTTCCACCTTTGCCATGTCCCCAGTGATGAAAATCAGAGCTCTAATTTACCAGTTTTGTAAGCTGAAAAGTCTTTAAAATTAGTTTCCTTAAAATGTTGGTTACAGGTTCTCCTTTGTGCTGGCAGAATTTAGAGTAACAGAAAACATTTTGGTGTCTCAGTGCCTCCTTCCGTAAATTAACATTTCTTGAGTGAATGCTTTTCATGGGGCATCATGATCCAGCCCCCCTCATGCTGTGACTCTTCATGGACAATATTAAACCAGATCTGAGCAGCTCTAGGAGACAGTTGGGAGTTTGAGAATATGCCCACTGTCAGCATCTTGGCTAGGGTGTACTGTTAAAACAAAGGACACTCTTGGCACTCAAAAACTCATTAGGCATGTACCATTCTGCGTGTGAGCTCTCGTCAACAAAGCCGCATAGGGTGTTCTGTGCTTTCATGTAGGCTGAACTAAATGGTTAAGTGTCCTGTTTAGGCTTCCCCCTCAATCTACTGCAGATTATTGGCATAGACCCTGAAGAAATAAACACCATAAAATCTCCGAATACAGTCACTTATCCAGAAGCCAGAGTTCTGGTTTCATCAGCCACAGCACTCAGTTCTGTTAACTGCTTAAAACACCTACTCTGTAAGACTCTGTGTTAGGTGCTTCAGAGGGTAAAGAGACAAATAAGACTGAGTATCTGTTAAGTGGCTTTCAGGTTTAGCAGAGCCACCCTGCTCTTGTTCTGTCTGCCATCCCATTCTAAGACCCATTTTTTCCTGACCTACCCTGGTCTGTAGTCACCTGTTGATGCAATACATTGAATATGTTTATTACAACACAATCTGTATAACCTTGTAAGTAACCTGAAAATGTACAATAGGTGTTGGAAACAGTTTAGGAGATGTGCCTTGAGGCCTGGACAGTGTGTGCAGTGATTGGTGGAGAAGCCCATTGTACCACTCATGACTCAAGGTACTGGTTCAGGACAGTTTTTATTTTTGTAATGGAGTCCCATGATTGGCATAGTTCAAACAGGCAGAAACTTGACAGGAGGCAGTCTTTATAAATGGTTAGTCCAATTTTGTTTACATTTTCTTTGTCTGCAGAATGTGTATTTTCCCTTTCTCAGACTAAAAATGGCACAGTGTAATTTAAGATAGCTGGAGGGTTTTGTATTAAATCACTAAATTCGTTTATTCAAATAATTTATCTCCTCAAGTATTTTTAAAGTGGCCAGAGATAAATATTTATGAAGCATATTTAAGTATTTGGAGGACATTTTGGAGAAGTGTTTTTTTAAGAATAGAACTGTGCTATGATTTCCTTGACTATGTTTGATGATAAAGAGTCCTTAGAAGTCTCTTCCAAAATCTTGCTGTCTGGAAGTAGGTGGAACATTCAGAATTCATTCCAGCCATAATTATGTTTTTAATGTTGTTGTCTCTTGCCTGCCTCATTTTATAAACATGTGCAATACAGTATTCTCTCCATCAAAATCCATAAGAAACCTCCCTGTAAAAGGAAGACAAGAAACTAATGAAACCTTCTTTAAAAATCTCTAATTATTTCACTAGGATTATAGTAGATTAATTAACCTAAACTTAGATTGATGTTTAGTTAAACCTGATGTTCAGATGTAGAAGCAGGTGGGGGGAGAGCAATAAATAGCAGCTCTCTTTTCCACCCAGGTTCTGGATAAATGGGAAGATACTAAAAGATTAGCAGGTGAGAGCTGCAATATCACTTTCATTGTTGATAAAGGTAAAGAGAAGCAGCTGAATGTTAGAGCCAAGTTGGCTTCCTAACTGAATTCTGCCGCTGGGCAGACCTACCCTGGTCACAGCGGTGCTGGATTAGAGAAGGCATTTGTAGTATACAGACCCCCAACTCAACCCAGCTCATGCCTATGAGGAGGGAAGGCACAACAAGGCTGTTTATTTTCCCCAAATTTACCAATCAGGTGAGTTGCTTCTCTCCCCAGGATAGAGTCATCTAAGTCACAAGGAAATGCAGAGATGCTACAAGTGGGGGACCTTGATTCATGGAAGGAGATCTCAGAAGCGGGGAGTGCACGTTCCCTTCTAGCACTCGGTTCCTTCCTCCAGGCACGGTTTTATGAAGAATGGGTTGATGCAAGGGTGGGAAGTGGTAGCATAGCTAGGCCGAGGAGCAAACCTGTATTTTGGGGAAGGGGCCTTATAACAACTGGCCTCTTGGAAATTGCAGCAAACGTTTGTTTAAAAGAATGATTGGAATTATTGGTCCTTAGGCAGGCCTGTGTGCCATTTGGAAACATCTGTGATTTAGCGTTATTCCTGGGTCCACAACTTGATCTTCTGCTGTCCTTTAACATTGAAAAATATACCTGCCTCCTTTTTCGTTTTCTTCACAGACTCCTTTTGTTTTCCTCCCCCTCAGTCCATATGTTCGCATGATAGTAGCTGACTTTTCAGTTGACACCCTACTTGGCTAATGTCAGCCCTTGCAGGGTTTTTTTTTTTTTTTGAGTTGGGAGTCTCACTGTTGCCCAGACTGAAGAGTGGTGGCCGCTCCCGGCCACTGCAGCCTCGACCTGCTGGGCTCCGGCGATCCTTTCGCCTCAGCCTTCCAAGTAGCTGGAACTACAGGTGCGTGCCACCACGCCCGGCTAATTTTTTGATTTGTTGTAGAGATGAGGTCTCACCAAGTTGCCCAGGCGGGTCTTGAACCCGCGGGCTCAGGCAATCCACTCACCTCAGCCTCTCAAAGGCGTGGGATTACAGGCTGAGCCACTGAGCCCGGCTCCCTTGCAGGGTTTTTAACTGTTCATGTCTCAATGATTTCCACATCCCTGTCTTCTACCCAGACCTCTGTTTTAAGCTCCATATTTAATATTCAGCACTCTATTTAACAGTTCCACCTGGGCCATCTAAAGCTAGACTGCTCTCTTCTACCCACACTCTCAACAGCAACTTGGAATCTCTTGCCTTTTATTTTTTTGTTCACAGTCATGGTAAGTGACATCAGAGCCTGTTCACTAGGTTAGGCCAGAAACCTGGGTATCACTTTGGGGTCTTCCTCCTTCTTTATTGCTTACCTCCCAGGTCTGGGATCAGTCAGCAGACTTTGGCTACTGAGTGAAATTCAGCTAGGGATCTGTAAGCCAAGATGGCTTTTACATTTTCAAATGCTTATTTAAAATAAACAAATACATATATTTGTGACAGAGACCATATGTACTTTGTAAAGCCTAAGTAGGTATTTACTCTCTGACCCCTGACCCTTGAAAAAAGTTTGCCTTCCTCTGTTCTATGTCAAGTCCTATCATTCTTTCTCCAAAACATCAGCTCTGATGAATATTCTTTGAGGAAAACCTGTATTCCTAAGACATTAGCTGGGTGCAACACTTTGGGAGGCTGAGGCAAGAGGATTGCCTGAGCCCAGGAGTTCAAGACCAGCCTGGGCAACTTGGTGAGACCTTGTCTTTACAATAAATGAAGAAAAATTTACTGGGTGTGGTGCATGCCTATAGTTCCAAACACTCGGAAGGCTGAGGTGGGAGGATAACCTGAGCCCAGCCGGTTGAGGCTACGGTGACTGAGCATGCCACTGCAACTCCAGCCTGGGCGACAGAGTGAGACTCTGACTCAAAAACAAAACAAAACAGAACACATATGTATTCCTAAGACATAACAAATATAGTAGTCTGACTATGTAATTGACCAGTTTGAATTGGTGAGTAGGATTTATAGGTTCTAGAAGTTTATTTGTGTGTTTTTTTTTGAGTTGGAGGCTCACCCTGTCGCCCAGGCTGGAGTGCAATGGCACGTTCACGGCCACCCCAGCATTGACCTGCAGGGCTCCGGCAATCCTTCCACCTCAGCCTTCCAAGTAGCTGGGACTACAGGTACATACCACCATGCCCGGCTAAATTTTTGTTTTATTGTAGAGATGAGGTCTTGCCAAATTGCCCAGGCTGGTCTTGAACCCCTGGGCTCAGGCAAACCTCTCACCTCAGCTTCCCAAAGTGCTGGGATTATAGGCGTGAACTACCGTGCCTGGCCTGGCCCTAGAGTTTTTATATGATCATGCTTTATTTATTGTTTTTTATGTTCATAACTTTTTACAATTAGACTTATAATTTTGAGATAATTGTAGATATACATGTGATTTCAAGAAATAATGCAGAGAGATCCCAGTTACCTTTTCCCCAGTTCCTCCTTGGTAACATATTACAAAACTATAGTATAGTATCGCAGCCAGGATATTGACATTGATGCAGTCAATATGCAGAACATTTCCATCACTACAAGAATCTTTCCTGTTGCCCCTTTGTAAGCCATACCGACCTCCTCTCCCTCGTTAGCCACTTAGCTGTTCTCCATTTCTGTGATTTTGTCATTTTAATAATGCTATAGAAATGGAATCACAAAATATGTAGCCTTTTGGGGCTGGATTTTTTTTACTCAGCATAATTCGCTAGAGATTCATCTCTACCTGTGTATCAGTAGTTCTTTTTGTTGTTGAATTGTCATCGTTTTTAAAGAATGAGAAGAAAAAAAGATGACACACTCCCTTGTTTTGATGTGACTGCAGTTTATTTATTTATTTTTGGGTCGGAGTCTTACTCTGTCACCCAGGCTGGAGTGCAGTGGCATGATCGCAGCTCCCGAATATGTCCTTCCACCTCAGCCTTTCAAGTAGCTGGAACTATGGGCATGCAGCCCCACGCCAGGCTATTTTATTAATTTATTGTAGAGATGGGGCCTCGCCAAATAGCCCAGGCTGGTGTCAAACCCCTGGGCTCAGGCATTCCTCTTGCCTCTGGCTCCCAAAGTGCCAGACTTCCAGGTGTAAGCCACTGTGCCTGGCATATACAGTTTCTTTAAAGGCTGTTTATACTTTTTAACTGCTTCTTTATCTGTTCTCCAGCTTTATACTCCTAAATTATTGAGGCTTAAAGAACTTTTGTTTATATGAGTTCTGTCACTATTCACCATATTAGAAATTAGAAGTGAAATGTTAAAATATTTAATTCATCTTAAATAACAATAGTAACTCTATTATGTGTAATACATGCTACAGTTTTATATGAGAAATAATTATATTTTCCAAAGCAAAAATACTTAATGAGCAGAAAAGTACCATAACGTTTTCGTGAATCTCTTTGATGTCTGAATTCTCATATGTGCTTTTCATTTAATCTGTTATGATAAATTGTTTTGATTGAGATATGTGAAGAAAATTTGACCGCATGAAGTTATATAGTTAGAAAAATCAGAAGTATAATTTTTTGGTTTTTTTGTTTTTAAATTGGGGTCTCACTCTGTTGCCTGGGTTGGAATGCATGGCATGATCACGGCTCACTGAAGCCTCAAGTTCCTGAGCTCAAGTGATCCTCCTGCACCTCAGCCTCTCAAGTGGCTGGGACTACAGGCACAGGTCTCCATGCCTGGCTAATTTGTTTTTCTGTTTTTATTTTCTTGCGATGTTGCCTAGACTAGTCTCCAACTCCTGGTGCTCACGCAATCCTCCTACCTCAGCCTTCCAAAGTGATGGGATTATAGGCGCGTACCCAGCCAGGCCCTCAATTAACTTTTCATACTATGTTACTTTAAAATCCAGGGATCTTTCTTATGTTTTGAATGGACCTGTTCCACATGCGTGTTTTTTTTAAACATCATTTGTTGGTCATTTGAAGAACACTGAGCACTGAGTTATACACATTTTCTAAATTTTGACGGATTTCATTATATAATATTAAAAAATCATAGTTGTTAATTTCACCTGTCTGGTAAGAAAAAGTGGTATTGGGAAGCTGTCTCATTCAGGTTTTCTAAAATTTTGCTTTTTGCTTGAAATCACTGTCCGGTCACTGAAACTTACCATTGTCAAACAAATGCTGCCAGCAACAGGCTCATTTCATTCATTTTTGAGAAAATGTCTGCCAGATGCCCAAGTCTAAATAACCATGGTTATCTGTCATTTGTCCTTTCAAGTAGAAATGGTAAAAAGGCAGCCAGTTTCACTCACAACTCTCAAGCAATTGTACAAGTGCTTTTCCTTGAGACAACACAGAATATCTAAAAGATGTGGACTTGGGAGAGAAAATGTAATAAAGTCAATACCTTTTGCTGTGAGTCATGGCCTACGTAGCCATTGTCTTGATTTGTGCTAAGGCTCTAGCAGTTTAACTCATCAGTGTTTTTGCACCATCAGTGCAAATAATTTAAGAGTATAAAGTTTCAGAACCATTGTTGTAGATAAAGAACAAGAGGTAACATTTTCAAGTAGCCTTTCACACAGTGAAAAAGGACAAATATGTCTTAATATTATTATTGAAATATTTTTAACTTTGTGGACCCCCATAAGTTCTTGGGAGGTGTCCAGAAGCCTGTGGACCACATTTTGGAGAACTGCTGATTTATAGTAGTTATTTCTGAACTGTATTTCTCACTCCTCATTTCCTCTCTTTGCCTTGACTTTTGCTGAGATAGGTCCGGTAGTTGCGCTGATCTGGGTTGAATACCACTTCTGGTCAGATACTCAATCCTGACTGGCAGCCTTAGCACAGGCACTGCAAGTGCTGGGAAGAATCTTGGGCACCAAGGGGAAGACCAGTTAATAGCCTTGCCTCAACCTTGAGGGCCAAAAGCAATAGGGAACGGCTGCAAACCTGCTAACCTTGTTGGCTTGCTTGTGTGTACTCACAAGTTGGTCACATCAGGAGCCGAGTCCACAGTGAGACATGAGCTATGAGTCAAGTGCTCTCCTTTTGAAGTTGTTTGGGCTCCAGGGCAGGAGAGCTCAGGCTGCAAAGGCCCTCCAGAGAGGTCTCTCAGGACTACATTCTCTAGTCCCAAACCTTCTGAGTCATATCACAGTCATTTTATTCTCATTCATTCCCATTATCTCCCAGAACACGTCTCCAGTTTCTTGACCAATAAACTAATGTTTTTTGCTGAATTAAGAAGTCACTTTTAAGCCGGGCTCAGTGGCTCAGCCTGTAATCCCACGCCTTGGGAGGCTGAGGTGAATGGATTGCCTGAGCCCACGGGTTCGAGGCCCGCCTGGGCAACTTGGCGAGACCTCATCTCTACCAAAAAAAAAAAAAAAAAAAAATCAGTCGGGCGTGGTAGCGCGTGCCTGTAATTCCGGCTACTCGGAAGGCTGAGGCGGAAGGATCGCTGGAGCCCAGGAGGTCGAGGCTGCAGTAGCCGGGAGCGGCCACTGCACTCCAGTCTGGGCGACAGAGTGAGACTCCAACTCAAAAAAAAAAAAAAAGAAGTCACTTTTACTTTGTATATTATCTAGAATTAGGATTTTTTTGTGGAGAAAATATTTTGATTTTTTTTCAGAATAACTAAATGGATTTTTAGAGATATGACTTACATTTATGTCTTAAGTCATGCTAGATCAGCATTAGTTTCTAAATTTGTATGAGCATAACTACTCAATGATTTAAAAATACAGATTTTTGGGCCTGAATCTTAAAAAAAACACTCTTAGAAATTTCTGTAATTGACTGGACACGGCGGCTCACTCCTATAATCCCAGCACTTTGGGAGGCTAAGGTGGGAGGATTGCTTGAGGCCGGCCTAGGCAACACAATGAGACCTCATCTCTACAAAAAAAGAAGGAAAAAGAAAGAAATGCCTATAATTAGCCAAATTTGAGAATCACTGAAGTAGATTTGTATTCATAGCCTAAACAATGAATGGGTTTTTAAAAAGACTGCTTCTGCATGAAGAAAATGTTCTTTGTGGCTCTCAGAAGTAATATACACCTTCCTGGGCAACCAGTTCTGTCAGTAAAACCAGTCAGGTAACTGTCAGGTAGGCAAGGCTGAGATATCCCATAGGAGTTTGGTTTTTTCTGGCTGTGTGCTGTATAGTTCACCTTGTTTGCCACAAGTTAGGTTTTCGAGGCAGGGAGGGATGGAGGGGACTGCTAGCAGAATCCGAGAAACACTACTGACCTTGTATCCTAGGAGAGGTCATCACTCACTGCTGGGTTTTCCTCCATAGTGTCTGCTTGCTACCACAGTGGCAGATGTCCTTAAAAGCTGCTTCTGGTTTAAACTAACCTGCCCAAGGCACTGGGGACACTGAGAAGCACAAGGGATGTACAATCCACTCCTGCTGCTAAGGGCATACTCTGCTTGCCCCGTCCATACTTTGCTTATTCTTGGCTAAAGGAAAGTTAATGAAGGTGAGCTCATTTGTGGCATGAGTCATAGAGCCACAGAGATTAGACATTTGTTGAGGAAGAGAAGAAAACAGGTAGATCCCTTTTCTTTGTTTTTTTCGTGGCCACAATGTTGCTTTGAATACTTAGAGAGGCAGAGCTCAGTGTGAGAGCCAAGTGAGCCTGCACTGAGTCCGGCAGCATTGGACCCAGGCAGACCTCATACACACAGTAAGACCCACAGCATGATGGAGCAGGCACGATCCCTAGGAAACAGAAGGACAGGGACTTTTGAGATGCAGTGAATTTTGGTTGGAAGAATAATAATAGCTGCTTTTTTCTGACTAGGTGTTAAGGTAGCCGACTAGAATTTTATGAAACTTTGTAATACTTTGTTTATATTGGAAACATAAAGTAAATATTGGTTCCATTTTAGCCCTCTAGATTTCTTTTATTTCTGTTTTAACCTTTTAAATAGAAAATTTCAAATGTATACCAGAATAGAGAGACTAGTGTAGCAAATCTTTTACCTATTACCCAACAGCAATAATGACAACACATGGCTAATCTGGTTTAATCTCTGCCTGCATCCACTTTTCTTCTCCCATGTGCATTCTTCCCCCCACCCCCATTATTTTAAAGCATATTTCAAGCATCAGTGTATAATTTCTTCCAGAAATATATGAGATAGTAGGTGTTCATATTTCCCATGATTGTATACAATTTGTCTTGTTTAGTTGGCTTGCTGTCTGGTTTCTTTTGAAAAGATTGCTGATAATCAGATGACTGGATCAAATTCTGGGAATCTGTGGAGTTTATAACATTCTGTTTTGAGTGGGGGGCATTTACCTAGATTAGATTCAATTACAAAGATGATATTATGACTCTGATACAGTTGGATCATAGAATTGATTGACGGAAATATTTACTACATACACAGAACATTCCTAGAATTCCATGTAGATATAACCACAAGTGACAGAGGGACTCATCATTGCCTGGAAGCCCTGCTGATAAGTTTGTTTTCCCATGTTCTGAGAGAACCATTCCATAGCTTTTCCTCAAACCTCACACACTTCCTCTACTCTCTCAGCTGATTGCTTTGTTTCGCGCTTCTCTGAGAAAATGGAAAACTGTCCAGAGGGCACCCTCATCTTCCCTCCACTCCATCTACAGTTTTTTTTGGGCAGCTGGGCCACTCTTCTCTGCTGTTACTCTGGTTGGTTTATAGTGTGATAAGTGCCAGTCTCATCTGTACCCCCACCCATGCTTCAGTCTTCCCGTCTCTGCGCTGAGCCTCCCACCTCTTCTGCAAGGCCCTTGCTGCTCCCTTTCCTTTCCTCTGCCTGCAAGGCTCTTCCTGTCTGCTGGAGCAGGACAGTTTAGGATTCTTTTTTTTTTTTAGTCGGAGTCTTACTCTGTCACCCAGGCTAGAGTGCAGTGGCAAACTCACAGCCACCGCAGCCTCAGCCTCCTATGTGCAGGTGATCCTTCTGCCTCTGCCTTCTGAGTAGCTGGAACTACAGGCGCACACCACCATGCCCGGCTAATTTTTTGATTTATTGTAGAGACGAGGTCTCGTCAAGTTGCCCACACTGGTCTCGAACCCGTGGGCTCAGCCTATCTTTTCACCTCGGCCTCCTGAAGTGCTGGGATTATAGGTGTGAGCCACTGTGCCTGGCCCAGTTCAGGATTTTTACAAAGCGATAAGCATTCAGTATGTTCCTCGATAAGCAGTCAGTATACCCTTGACTTAAGATGGGGTGATATCCAGATAAACCGATCCTAAGTTGAAAATATCATAAGTAGAAAATTCACAAATGCACTTCCAACTTAGTGTTTTCAGGTTACAACAGGTTTGTCTTCACGTAGCCCCATTATAAGTCAAGGAGTGTCTGTACAGATATGCTGTGGTATGGGCCCATCTTTAGAAATAACCCCCTGCTAAATCAACCTCTTCCCATAGTTAGTGGCCTGCTTCTTTCTCCCCTTCACAGCAAAAACTCTTCAAGGCATTGTCCTCTCTCTCCTCTTCCATTGACTCTTCAAACCACTTGATCCTGACCTGCATCCTCACTTCTTTACTGGGATCATTCTTGCTAGAAGCACCAAGGTCCTCTGATGGAATCTAGGAGTTTTCTCTTCACCTCACTGTTCTTCTCGTCCTCTGTACTGCCTTCTCCTTGCTTTGCTGACCTCTGAATGCTGGAATGGCCCTGAGCTCAGTCTTGGACCTCACGTCTCTTGATTTGCACTGTGTCCCTATGTGATTTCACCCACTCCCATGGCTTTAAATGTTGTCTTTAGCCTGATAACTTCAAAGTCTTTTTTATCCACAGCCCAGGTCCAGTTTCAAGTTCCACCTGGATATCAGTAACCTGTGGTCTAGACTTCACAGGTGCAGAGGACAGTTCAGACTTTTTCCTCCAGTTTTTTTTTTTTTTAATTTTAGTAAATGGACCCTGATATCCCGTTGCTCAAGTCAGAAGCCTGGGAGTCATCTTAAGGCCTTCCCTGCCCCACACACAGCCCTTCAGTGTATCTTATCAGTTCTACCTCAGTACAGACCTCAGATACAACCCTTCTCTCTGTCTGCACTTCACCACTAATCACCATCATTTCTCAACTGGAAAACAACTTGAGTTTCCTAATTGGTCTCCCTGCTTCCATTTTTGTCTCCTATATACTGTTCTCACAGCAGGCAGAGTGCTCTATTAAAAGCATTTAGCCATATCATGTAACTCCTTGCTTAGTGCTTAATGACTGCGTTTCATGTCGAATCCATTACTGACTCCTTCAGGGTCCTGCCTGCTTCTTCTGCCTCATCTCTACCACTGTTTCCCATTCCTCATTATGCTGAGGCTACACTTGTCCTCTTTCACACCAAGGTCTTTCATGCCCCAGTGCCTTCACACTTGCTGTTTCTTCTACAAGGACTGTTTTGCTCCTGGTTCTTGTCCTTATCCTTCAAGAGACAGCTTAAATGTCACCTCTTCTGAGAGTCCTTTTTTGATCACTCTTCCTAAAGGAGTCAGTTGTCCATCTCAATCTGTTTTTTGTCACATCATCTGTTTTTTCCAGCAAATATTTTTTGAGTGCCTACTCTGTGTTCAACACTGTTCCAGGCACTGTTGATGAAGCAGTAGATAAAGTAGATAAACTTAGGAAACTTACATGTAGCAGGCAAACCACAGACAGATCCTATACCATGGAGACAGGTGAAGCGGGCTGAGGGGATGGGGGAATTGAGGGTCAGAGGCAGAGTGGTCAGAGGAGGAGATATATTGTCAAGTAACTCCAATGAAGTGAGAAAGCATCATGTGAGGATCTGGGTGAAGTGTTTTGTCAAAGAGAACAGCAGGTGAGGCCCCAAGCAGAAATAAGCTGGGTGTTTTACAAGACTAGGTTGGCAGGTTTGTGGTCAGAATGGAGTGAGCAAGAGCAGAGAGAACTGACTGAGAGGTAGACAGGAGTCAGATCACTTGGGGCTTCAGGGGCCCTGGTTAGGAGTTTGGATTTTATTCTGTGCGGGAGGTTTAGAGCAAGGTATCCACATGAGCTGATTTACATTTTAAAAGTATCAGTGTTGTGGCAATTAGTGTAGAGGCCAAGAAAAGACAGAGAGACTCCTCAGAAGCTGACTGCAGTAATCTAGATAAGAGGAGAATGCTTTTGTAATTACCTTAGGTATTCTTTTCTAGAAATGTATCTGCAAATAAAAGCTCCATAAAATCAGGGAATCTTAAGCTGGGCACAGGTGGCTCAGGCCTATAATCCTAGCACTTTGGGAGGAAGATGTGAGAGGATTGCCAGCCTGAGCAACTTGGTGGGACCTCATCTCTATAATAAATCAAAAAATTAGCCGGGCAAGGTGGCGCATGCCTGTGGTTCCAGCTACTTGGAAGGCTGAGGCAGAAGGATTACCTGAGCCCAGCAGGTCGAGGCTGCGGTGGCTGTGAGCATGCCACGCACTCCAGCCTGGGTGACCGCGTAAGACTCTGACTCAAAAAAAATCAGGGATGTTGTCTGTCTGTTTACTGCAGTTCCTGATACCTATCTCAGTGCATGGCCATCAGTAAATACTTTTGAATGAATGACTGACCTTAGATTCCCACATAATCAAGCATTCTGAGAAATCTCCATAAAATCAGGGCTCTTATCTGTCTGTCCACTGCAGTTCCGGATACCTAACTCAGTGCCTGGCCGGCAGTAAATACTTTTGAATGAATGAGTGACCGTAAGTTCCCACATAATCAAGCATTCTGAGAACCTGTGCATGTTAGGTATGGCCCATTTACTATGGCTGGGATGGCTCTAGTCTTTCCTCATGATGTACAAGATGCAGAAGATGAGCTCTGAAGTCCTGCCAGTCTCACTGTGCACAGCCATTTCTATTCCTGGTTTTACCGAAATGGTGAAAAAATTACAAAGGATTTGAGCATTCACATAAAAACAAGATTTGCATTAAAAGACTTTTCCAGTTACAGACCTGAGTAGAATAGCATGGAAGATGCAAGAGGGTAGATTATTTGAGGATGTGGAGAGACAGGGGCCTAATCATTTGTCTGGGCCCAAGTGGTAGCCAGGGAGATAAGGGAAAAGGCCAAAGAAGGGATGGGACTTTCCCAGACTTCACAGTGAGGTAAGACTCTCAGTCTCTCTTGACACTCTCTTGGCACTTTAAAAAAAAGTCTTGAAGTCAGCTTCTTAGAAGAGTTGTTTTAATGGATGCATATGTGTATTGCCAGTGAGTTTGGTGGAAAAAAAGGCCTACTTTAAAAAAAAGTTATTATGAACATCATGATCAAAATTTGCCCATGTGAAAACATGTTTTTGCTTGTATATGCTTCTTTGGGCGGGTTCTCATGACAGCACTTGGCTGGAAAATGGGAGTGGGACTGATATTTCCGCCATATAGTGTCTCTTTATGCCTTTGGATTTTGAACCATGGGTACATGTATTAGAAAAATAAGTAGCTGGGCTGGACTTGGTGGCTCAACCTGTAATTCCAGCACTTTGGGAGACTGAGGCGAGTGGATTACCTGAGCCCACGGGTTCGATACCAGCCCAGGCAACTTGGCAAGACGTCATCCCTACAATAAATCAAAAAATTAGCCGGGCGTGGTAGCACAGGCCTGTAGTTCCAGCTACTTGGAAGGCTGAGGCGGAAGGATCGCCGGAGCCCAGCAGGTCAACACTAGGGTGACTGTGAGTGTGCCATTGCCCTCCAGCCTGGGCGACGGAGTGAGACTCCAACTCAAAAAAAATAAATAAATATATAAATAAATAAAATAAGTAGTTCACAGTAATGTAAACTTAAGCTGTCTGCTCTTGGGTTTCTCTCACATCCAGAGGCAGGTACTTCGTTGTTCCACCTGTGTGTTTGTAAGGCAGACAGGCACGGTCATTCTTCACTCCAGTTGGAAGTGAATATGAAACTTCCAGATAAAACCAGAGCTTGCCACAAAGTCAAGGTCCCCTGCCTTTCACCCTGCACTTGGCTGTGTTGTTACTGACTCCACCCAGCCTCTAGACCACCCCCTTGTTTTGCCCTTCACTTGCTATATGAACTTTTTATTCAAATATTTACTTCATGACTAATTAATGCAAAGTACTTTTTTGCCATTCCTTTTTTTGGACACCTGCCCTTACTAGAGGTTACATGAGGAGGAGGAAAGATTTTTCATGAGGCAGCTTGTTAAATTCTGTTCAAAATAAAACTAAAGCACCGTATCATTTTAATTCATAGAGGTGTAAAATGCCTTTGGCCAGCCTGTGATCATCCAGGACTCTGTCAATACTGTCTTGCTCCTTCAGTTCTGGTTTCTCCATTTTTGGATTTTTCTTTCTCCCCTCAGTGTCTCCTATGCTTTGAGATCTCATATGCAAGCTACAACCCTAAAAATATTGCGACCTTTTACAGTTCATTTTTGCAAGCTGCAAATCCATGTGTGTGTTTCCTGCCACCTGTGCATCTCTCTCCTATCTTCCCACTGGTTATTCTGAGTTTATCATTTACTTGTCGTGTATCGCAGGTGTTCTGTATACGTCTCTGTTATGAGATCTGTCTCAGAATAAAATGACAAGCTTTCTTATACTTTAAACTCTGACCCAGTTGGGTTTGAAAACTAGGTATAGGAAAGAAATTTCAAAGAAAATTACATCAAGATCATTTGCTTTTATAAAAATACATAGGCTTAGGATTTATTTTGGTAGCTATAGAATGTTTCACCAATGGGTGAAAGCAAAGCTAGACTTACATGCTTATTTATCCCTCCATACACCCAACCTTGAAATAATACTTCAGTGAAACAGTGATAGAGATGGATTTGTTGGTGTTTCTACTGTACTGTATTTAACACAAGATTCAGCATTTTCTATTTATGTGTTTGTTTATTTATTTTGAGTCAGAGTCTCACTCTTTTGCCCAAACTGGAGTGCAGTGGCACAATCGTGGCCACTGTAGCTTCATCCTGCTAGGCTCAGGCAATCCTTCCACCTCAGCTTTCCAAGTAGGTGGAACCACAGGCACGTGCCACCACACCTGGCTCATTTTTAAATTTTATTTTAGAGGTGAGGTCTTGCCAAGTTGCCAAGGCTGGTCTTGAAACCCTGGGCTCAGGCATTCCTTTTGTTTCTACCTCCCAAGACCTGGGATTACAGGCATGAGCCACTGTACGCAGCTCCTAGTACTTTTTTTTTTTTTTTTTGAATTGGAGTCTCACTCTGTCGCCCAGGCTGGACTGCAGTGGCACGCTCACGGCCATCACAGCCTTGACCTGCTGGGCTCCGGCGATCCTTCCACCTCAGCCTTCCAAGTAGCTGGAACTACAGGCTTGCACTACTATGCCCGGCTAATTTTTTTGATTTATTGTAGAGATGAGGTCTCGCCAAGTTGCCCAGGTGCGTCTCGAACCCGCGGGCTCAGGCAATCCACTCACCTCAGCCTCCCAAGGCGTGGGATTACAGGCTGAGCCACCGAGCCCGTCATTTTTTTATTTTTTTTAATTTTTTTTTTGTTATAGAGATGAGGTCTTGCCAATTTGCCCAGGCTGGTCTCGAACCCATGGGCTCAGGCAATCCTGTCACCCTGGCCTCCCAAAGTACCGGGATTTTAGGTGTAAGCCACAGCGCCTGGCCTCCTAGTACATTTTAAAAATGGATGTGCAGTAGTTATTTCCTTAATAATCATGTCACTGAAGATCAGGAGGACCTTTTTAAAGGACTGTTCTCTGAATGAGATGTCTTTCCATCCCCTGAGGTTGGGTCACTGATGGGTGGAGAACAGGTGCCCATAATAGCTAGAATTCTGTCTTAACGCAGCTGCTGGATTCATCTTTAAAGTCAGTTGATAGAATGAGATGGTTGCTAAGTTTCTCATTAATTTAAAATCTGCGGGCCAGGTGTGGTGGCCCACGATTATTATCCCAGCACTTTGGGAGGCCAAGGCAGGAGGATTGCTTGAGCCTAGGAGTTTGAGACCAGCGTGGGCAACACAGGGAGACCTCACCTCTACAAAAAAAATTAGCCAGGTGTGGTGGTACACACCTATAGTTCCAGGTACTCAGGAGACTGAGGTGGTGGGATATCCTGACCTCAGGCGGTTGAGGCTGCAGTGATCTGTGATCATGCCACTGCACTGCAACCTGGGTGACAAAGTGAGACCCCAACTCAAGAAAAAAAATTTGTGATCATCTTGCTGGTTACCTTAAAATGACATGATTTTCCTTGACTGCCATGGCAAGCAATTGCTGCAGTGTGTTACTTGACATTTTCAATAAAATACAGCAAAACTGGAAGGTTAGAGAGTGCTACCTTTCTCTAGGGTGATCAGGAACAGGCTTTCTGAAGAGGTAACACTTGAGCTGAGACCTGAATGATGAGAGGGAGCCAGTTTATGTGAAAATCTAGGGGGTGTTTTTCAGGCACAGGAAATGATTGGATCCTGAAGGATCCTAAAACTCAGTATGTCTGAGGAACTGCAAGGAGAGTGAAGCAAATGATGAGTTAGATGAAGAATGGTCGGACACAGGCAGGCTGGGCCAGGTGATGTTTGCTCTTGGAGGCCAGAGGCTGCATCCTTTGTTACAAATTTTTAATGATTGAGTGATTTAGGACCATCAAGGAGAAAAATTAGGAGAGCTTAAGAGGAGAAATTAGAACATTCTTATGGAAATGTATGCTAATCAGGAACCAATTATCTTCCTAGATCTTCTCACTGTTCCCTTTCTTTTCTCTCTACCTTGTAAGGGACGGAGGAGATAGACAGAGTAACATGTACTGCCTGGTTTCCCTGGTTCTTTTTCTGTTTTGAACATGCCATTTGTAGCTTCCACTGGAGAAATGACTGAGGATTGATAGTGGTGGTCTAAGGAGTAAATCATTGTTTTAATTGTCACAGCACCTGCTATGAGAGGATCATTGTTGTGATCATCATTTCCGGTGAAAGCATTTCTTTTCTTTTCTTTTTTTTTTTTTTTGGAGTTGGGATCTCACTGTGTCTCCGAGGAGTGCAGTGGCATGATCATAGCTCACTGCAGCCTCAACCACCTGGGCTCAGGCGATCCTTCCGCCTCAACCTCCTGTGAGACCACAGGAGCATGCCATCATGCTGGGTTACATTAAACACACACACATATACACATCTAGACTTTACTGTGTAATTGTAGAATGATCAAAATTTGATGTTACAAAACTTTAGCCTGTTTATAGACCAGAACCGATGTGGGAAATTCACTCTACAGGTTAGGTATAGTGTCTGCTGTGGTTTGAATGGGTCTCCTCCAAAATTTGGGGTATTGCCAATGTGATAGTTTTAAGAGGTGATCAGGCCATAAGGGTTTTCTCTTACGGGTGGGATTAAGGCTATTAAAAAGGAGACTATGCAGGTTTGGCTAGTTTGTTCTTCTGCCTTTCTCAGCAAGAAGGCTGCCACCAGACACCAAATGTGCCTTGACTTTGGCCTTCCTAGCCTTCAGGACTATGATAAATAAATTTTTTATAAATACCCAGTTTGGATATTCTGATGTAGCAGCACAAAATGGACTAAGAGACATGGTCTTTTCAGAGAGCAGGAATTCAATAATATGTCTCACTTCTTCTTGGACTTTGAAGGCCAAGAAGCTGTAAGCTAAATTTAGTGCCCAGTTATTGAACCTGAAGTTATTTTATTGTTTTTTTTTTCTTTTTGTGTTCCTATCTGGTGTGTGTTTTGCTTGTTTGACTTGCTGGGCTCAAGCGATTCTTCTGCTTCAGCCTTTCAAGTAGCTGGAACTACAGGCATGTGCCACCACGTCTGGCTAGTTTTGATTTATTGTAGAGACGAGACCTTGCCAAGTTGCCCAGGCTGGTCTCGAATCCTTAGACTCAGGCAATCCTCTCGCCTCTACCTCCCAAAGTGCTGGGATTGCAGGTGTGAGCCACTGGACCCGGCAATGGTATTTGTTATTTTTAATTCTAATAATCCCCTGCGCCCTCATTGTATTCCTTTTCTCATCCTTTTGGGGCAGGTGAGATCCAAAGGGTTCATGATAAAACTCTTAGACTGCCGGGCTCGGTGGCTCAGCCTGTAATCTCGCGCCTTTGGGAGGCTGAGGTGAGTGGATTGCCTGAGCCCGTGGGTTCAAGACCTGCCTGGGCAACTTGGCGAGACAGCTCTACAATAAATCAAAAAATTAGCCGGGCACGGTGTCGCGCGTCTGTAGTTCTGGCTACTCTTAAGGCTGAGGTGGAAGGATCGCTGAAGCCCAGCAGGTCAAGTCTGCAGTGACTGGGAGCAGCCACTACACTCCAGTCTGGGTGACAGAGTGAGACTCCAACTCAAAAAAAAAAACACAACAAAACAAACAAACAAACAAACTCTTAGACTACATTATGTAAGTGAGAGTTTTTGCACTTTGGCTGCTGTTATATATATCAGGGGACTATAATGATATTTCTTAAATTTTTGAGTATTTATTTTCTTTAGTGTTCCATAGGTAACAGTATTGTCTGAAAGCTTCTAGTCTGTCAATAATAAATGCCTCTTACATGTTAGTTTCCTTCCTTTCTTTGAACTCCAAAGCAGCTGGGCAGTGTCACATCCTGTAGGCACCTATGGCAAACCTGTCCACTGGAGAACTAAAATACAACAGTGTCAATGTTCATACTTGCTCTTGAACCTGTTCTCCATACTTCTGAGTATGCATGCAGGCAACTAAATTTCAGCCTGAGCTAAAGTTGATTCTTACACTTTTGCAACCTTTCTCATTGCTTTCTATACTTGCTGAAGTTAAAACCCATACATGAACTAGAACTTACACGTGGCTCTAAACTTAAAGCCCTGCTGTGAGTTCAGTCTTAGAAATATAGAACTTATTGATTTCATGGTAAACACAAAGCACCTATTAAGGATGACCTAACCTAACAAATTATTCTACCCATTTTGCAGATGAGAAAGAGCTCATCAGAGATTAGTGAATTACCTAAGACCACAAGTGGAGATGAGGTGGTGGCATAATCGGGAAATCAGTAGTTCCTTCCTGCTAGGAACACACCCTTTGTTTCTTTTTTAAGTAAGAGAATCAGAGCTCAACCTACCCTTCTCTGCTGCTTTAGTAATTAGAGCACAGAACCAAATGTTGCCTTGCATTTGAATGTGAACCATGATACCTTTTGCTATTTTTTCTTTGATCTGAATTCCCATACCTGTAAGGATAGAGTTTATCTCATGGGATTTTGTGAGAATTAATTGAGTTTTAATTGTATAGATGAAGCCACTACAAGAAAAGAAACTCTTTCCTTTTGCATTTGGCTGATGGTTAGATCAAATTTAGAAGTTATCAGAATTTTCTTTAATTTTATAAAGGCAATATATATTAATGTAAGCTTGGTACATGTATCACTTAATCATAGATTAAGACTTACATACTTAATCAGTATAATGCTTTTATGTAAGTGTGAAGCAGCTTACTGATCAAATTATTATTTTTTGAGTTGGAGTCTCACTCCGTTGCCCAGGTTGGAGTACAGTGGCATAATCACAGCCACTGCTACCTCAACCTGCTGGTCTCAGGCGATCCTTCAGCCTCAGCTTTCCAAGGAGCTGGAACTACAGGCACATGCCACCATGCCCGGCTAATTTTTTTTGCATTTCTATAGAGACGAAGTCTTGCCAATTTGCCCAGGCTGGTCTCGAATCCCTGGGTTCAGGCAGTCCTCTCACCTGTGCCTCCCAAAGTGCTGGGATTACAGGCATGAGCCACCACTCCCCGTCAATGGTCAAATTATTAATTTAGAGTGCAACATTGTCAAATAGGAAAAAATCATAAAAAATATTAAAATAACACATTTTAAAAGTTCAAATATAACATACATTAAAAGATGCTTACAGTTTGATGTGTAATAACATATGCTTTGATGGTCTCTCTTGGTCTTATATCAGTTTAGATGTTTTGCTGGTTTTATTTTGCCTGACTAGTTTTAGGTAAGATTATCTGGCTTACTTTAAACATAAACTAACTTAACAGTGTCAGCTTTGAATGACGAGTCTTAACGGACTTGTCCTGAAGACTCTGAGATTCACCTTTTCACTTTTAGCTGTAATGTAGTTCTTTTGGTTTGCTTTGACATTTTCTTTTTATCAAAAGGAAGGAGCCCTTTCTTGAATGATATGACATGTTTAAGAAATGATTTTTATGCTACTGTTAAGTTAATTTGGTCATACAAATTACAAGAGCGGAGGCTCAAGGCTTAAAAGGAATAACCCATTGGCAGCTGTTGGCTCTAATGAGAATAAAACCATGCCGACTTGGGAAATGCATGTTAGCCAGCTAGTGGTACACACAGCTGGTGGATTCTCTGACCCTTTGTGTATTGATGCATATATTTAGAACTGGAGGATAAACTGGTAAGGTTTTTATTAGTGGAAAAAGATTATACTTAATGTTGCCATTGAGGAGAATACTCCATACATGTTGCTTAAGTATGGTATTCTTACTTTGCGATAATTGAATGTATTCAGCAGAAAGTCTGTGTATTGACTTACATTAAAAAATAAGCCAGGCTGGGCCTGGTGGCTCAAGCCTGTAATCCCAGCATTTTGGAGGCAGAGGCAAGAGGACTGCCTGAGACCAGGGACTTGAGACCAGCCTGGGCAACTTGGCAAGACCTCTTCTCTACAATTAAAAAAAAAAATTTAGCCGGGCGTGGTGGTGCATGCCTGTAGTTCCAGCTCCTCGAAAGGCTGAGGCTGAAGGATCGTCTGAGCCCAGCAGGTCGAGGCTGTGGTGGCTGTGAGTGTGCCACTGCACTCCAGCCTGGGTGACAGAGTGAGACTCCAACTCAAAGAAAGAAAAAGCCATTTATTCACAGAAGAAAAGTCTCTAGGTGGGCTCAAGTACAAATATTTAAGAAAAGAGTTAAAGAGATGGCCTCTGGCTTGTGGCCTCCTGGGAGTATACTGAAGTGCACCTTCCTTCTCCCCCTCCACTCTCAACCTTCCCTCATGTGCCCACTTTGTGCCTTTGTGCTCTATTAACTCCAGTAGTTCTTGGAGCATAGTTTATTTCCTGCTGTGTTTTAGGTGTTTACAATGTTCAGTCAAACCAAAAAAGTTTGTCACACTTTAGCAATAGGTGGTCCCATCTTACATGTCATATTCTAGCCTGAGAAGTCCATGACTCTAAGACTTGTTCATACAATAATTCAGTCTCATATATCAGTGTTTTGTATTTAAAGTTCCGTGTTTCTGAATTTACTTGTAAGAAAACTTAGTATATCAAAATGGGTCTTTGGGCCAGGCACAGTGGCTCATGCCTAGAATCCCAGCACTTTGGGAGGCTGAGACAGGAGGATTGCTTGAGCCCAGGAGTTTAAGACCAGCCTGGCAATCAGCGAGCCTTGGTCACTACAAAAAAGTTAGCCAGGCATGGTAGTACATGCCTATACAGTCTCAGCTACTCGGGAGGCTGAGGCAGAAGGATCGCCTGAGTCGGAAGGATTGCCTGAGTCCAGGAGATTGAGGCCATGGTGAACTGGGATCATGCCACTGTACTTCAACCTGGACGACAGAGTGAGGGACCCCACGTCACTCTGTCTTTGGCAGGAATAGAATTGTTCTAGGCTGGGCTTGGTGGCTCAGCCTGTAATCCCAGCACTTTGGGAGGCCGAGGCGAGTGGATTGCCTGAGCCCGCAGGTTTGAGACCAGCCTGGGCAACCTGGCGAGACCTTGTCTCTACAATAAAATAAAAAATTAGCCAGGTGTGGTAGCGCACACCTGTAGTTCAAGAATCGCCTGAGCCCAGCAGGTTGATGCTGGCGTGGCCGTGAGCATGCCCCTGCACTCCAGCCTGGGCGACAGAGTGAGACTCCAACTCCAAAAATAAAAAATAAAAAAAGGATTGTTCTAGAAATAGGAAAGGAAGAATCACAAGTAAAAATGAAATGAAAAATTGGGAGCGCGTCTTAATGACTCAGTTTTGTCTGTCTGAATTTGGTTGTGTCTCTTTTGCATGCTGGAAAGCACAAGTTAACAAAAGCAATGTGTGTGGACAGGTGGAGGAGGGTCATTACTATACATGGCCAGTCTGGGGCCAAGGCACCTTCGAGCTTTCCTGCTTATCACTTCCTAATGGCTAAGTGCCATTAGGAAGGCCTGGCCTTCCCCTTTGACACACATGTCCAGGACCAGGAGCTTTTCAGTTGTTTTGAACGATACTAAAAGAGACAATTTTCAAGTGAAACTAAAATAGTCTGAGTATTCAGTAACTAAGGAGTTGGAAAACCCCAGATATTTAGGTAAATCTGATTTGCATGTTTTAAAAATGGCTGTCACTTATTTTGGTTAGCTTTATTTCCTTAAAACTTGGTTATTGGCTGGGTGCAGTGGCTCATGCCTCTAATCCCAGTACATTGGGAGGCCAAGGTGAGAGAATTGCCTGAGCTCATGCCCAGGTTGGCATGCTCACGGCCACAGCAGCCTCGACCTGCTGGGCTCAGGCAATTCTTCCACCTTCCAATTAGCTGGAACTAGGGTGTGAGCCACCATGCCCGGCTAATTTTTGATTTATTGTAGAGATGAAGTTTCACCAAGTTGCCCAGGCTGGTCTTGAACCCACAGGCTCAGGCAATCTCTCACCTCAACCTCCCAAAGTGCTGGGATTAGAGGCATGAGCTACCATACCCGGCCTAGTTTTTTTGTTCCATAGGTAGTTTAAAACTCACCCATTTCCCCAGTCTTTTGTGAATCCTCCTATTAATTTCCATTTTTAGGCAAAACTGGAATATATACACAGAGACGTCCTCTTTTTATACAGAAGCACTCCACCGCATACACTCTTCTGCACTTTGTTGTCCACTTAATGTGTCTTAGG
This sequence comes from Tarsius wallacei, assembly GCA_963574415.1. Lineage (NCBI taxonomy): Eukaryota > Metazoa > Chordata > Mammalia > Primates > Tarsiidae > Tarsius > Tarsius wallacei. The sequence continues at coordinate 29,129 of CAUYQG010267131.1, forward strand.
GAACTTTCCATAGTTGCATATGCAGATTTATTTCATTCTTTTTAAGGACTGGCTAGTGCATGTTGGAATGGGAAAACTATCATTTATTTGACAACATAACTACTTACATCATTTTAAATTATTTTAAGAGAAGGCATTTGGAAGTCTGCCATCATATTATGTTGAAATATTTGGATCCTTTGTCAGCATTATGGTGCTTCACATAAATGATTTTCTTAGTTTATCCATTGTGCTAATAACTAGCATTTGCAGGCACCAGCTATCTCACTATTCTGAGTACTCTCAAGTGGGAAAAGGTTAAAATGAGCATGTTAGCTTAACATGACTCTGCGAGGCGGTACTGAGGCCTTCTATGCGTGGAGGAGTGTTACTGGGAAGGAACATCGCCTCTTTGAGTCAGAGGGTGGTGTTGGGGTGTGTGTTGTCTCGTACATCTGATGGAGCCGAGAGGAAGTTGCTGTGAGCACCCAGCACTTGGGAGTCAACGCAGTGGCTCATGCACGTGTCCCAGTGGGCCCTTGGCTGAGTCACAGGTGACACAGGCTGACATGAGTGTCATGAATACCGACTCTTGTTTAGCTGAAACAGCAGAGTGCTTTCATATTATTTTAAAGCTTTTTTTTTGAGTTGGAAGTCTCACTCCGTCGCCCAGACTGGAGTGCAGTGGCATGCTCATGGCCACCACAGCCTCAACCTACTGGGCTTAGGTGATCCTTCCGCCTCAGCCTTCCAAGTAGCTGGAACTACAGGAGCGCTCTACCACACCCAGCTTAAAAACTTTTTTTTATAATTATCTTTTCTGTCTTTGTGAATATATGTTAAAGTGAATTCTCCCATTTAAGGAGAAAAAGGTTGAAAACTAAACAATGAAGTTCTTGTTCAAACACTGGCCAGTTTGCCTGAAGTGAGCACCCGTGCAGCATGTGGTCGCCCTGAATTCCGTCACGTTGGGTCCAAAGCAGCCGTGTGACTGACTGATGTAAGATTCGGAAATGAGTAATTTCTGAATATGAGTTTGGTTTATTTTCTTTTCTGTAATGCTATCAAGTCATTTACACCTACCCACTTGTGCATTAATGAGCAAAGGACTTTTTTCCTTAAAGGAAGGACATACTAGGCACCCCAATGATTTATAAAAACTAGATAAGCTGCTGAATTAAGGCAATAATGATGATACTGTCTTGGAAACCGTGGTGACAACCTGTATCACAAGATGTACCTTTCTTGAAAATAATTTTGTTAAGTAGTTTTAATCCTAGACTTAAACCCCAAGGGAGAATCCTAACACAGTCCTTTTGTTGGTCTGTCTCCTGTCCTCTCTCACATTACTCTCCTCTTTCCTGCAACCTTCCCATCCCATCCTCCTCTCTTGGAAACTTCTGAAACATATTATTTTACCTGGCTTTTCAACAACTGCTTCCCACATTTCTCTAAAGTGTATCTTTGTACAACACTGGATTCTGCATAACTGCCACTGTTTCATCTCTCTGACCATCTAGAAATGGGTGCTTTGTAAAGCAGCCTGCTCTAATGTGAATATAAAATAGCTCCTTTCCGTTTTTTATTCTTTCCTTTCGATGCAGCTTTGATCCTTTCCTGACATCTTTCAAGATTTCTTGGGATTTGATACTCACCTTTGCACCTCACACAGGAAAAATCATGACGGTATCTAAGTTGAATACTCATATATCTCCATATGACAGATGTGCAGACAGACTAGCAGGGCTGGAAATGACCTGCCTAAGGCCACACAGCCAGTTAGGAATGGAGCCAGATTGGCAACCAGGTCATTTTGTGTGACTTTTATGCTGTGCTATGTTGTCTCTTTTGCCTATTAAAGGTCTTTTCCTAAACAAAGATAGTTCTTTTTGCTAGAGGAATCTAAGTCAGCATCTTCTTGGCTGGCTACATAATATTCCAAGATAATTTTTAAAATTATTCCTAGTTGTTGAACATTTAGATTTTTCATGGTTGTCACTATAAAAATACATCGAGTGGACAAATTTTGTCTTTCTTTGGTAGATTCCTAGAAGTATTGAGTGACAATATTTTAAAGACCCTTGAACACTGCACAGTTGTTTCTCCTGGAGGAGTATTCTGATTTCATTTTTTCTTCACTTTAACTAGATTTCCATATACTGTAGCATAGAAAGCTTGACAGGGTGAAATTATAGCCTTTGCTCACAGAGATTGGAGTCACTGGTTGTTATTTATTAGTGTAACAGTTATCATTAACACCATTTCTATTAAAATTACCTGTTTTCTGTGGTGGTGGTAGGAGATTTAGAGATTATGGTCTTTTGTATTGTTTTGCTCTTTTCCTGATCATGTAATTTATGACAGCAGTTCTGTAAGGACATCCGTATTTACATTCACATTCAACTGCTTCCATTTCCTGCAGCTCAACTGAGCAAGGAAAAAGACTTTGAAATATTGGGAACCTTTGTTGTTAATTTGTAAGCTACCTCAAATGTCTGGAAGATGGTGTCAGCCTTATAGAATCAGAGCTATTTTCAAGATGATTCGTAATTAATATTTACTCATTCAGGGTAGAAGATAAGTAGACTCAAGAATCATATATGTTCAAATTAAATATATCTCTGCCAGTCAGTTTTATGGATACAGCCAGGGCAGTTGATTCAGAAATCATTTGACATCTCAAGTGATTTCCAGAATCACCCCGGCCCTTACCAGGACAAAATATTTTCTGATAATCCATTGTTTTAGTTCTTAACAGTACTGATACTTTTTTTTTTTTTTTTTTTTTTTGAGTTGGAGTCTCACTCTTCACCCAGACTGGAGTATAGTGGCATACTCACAGCCACCGCAACCTCGACCTGCTGGGCTGAGGCAATCTTTCCACCTCAGCCTTCCAAGTAGCTTGAACTACGGGCACATGCCACCATGCCCAGCTAATTTTTTGATTGATTGTAGAGATGAGGGCTTACCAAGTTGCTCAGGCTGTTCTCAAACCCGTAGGCTCAGGCAATCCCCTTACCTCAGCCTCTCAAAGTGCTGGGATTATAGGTGTGAGCCACCGCACCCAGTCTAGCACTGATACTATTAACAGAAATAGTTGATTGCTGTTTATCACAGAAATGTCATTGTTGCAGTGTGCCTAACTGTGGGTAAAGGGAGAGCGGCCTAGAAGCTGTGGGGCAGATCAGTTCACTGGAAGCCCCAGGTTGGGTCAGGCCTGCATGGAGGACAGGGATGCTGGGCCCTGTGAAACTGCCTGAGGTTACTGCCTCCAGTAACCTTTCTCCCTATTGGAAAGTTCAGGAGAGCATTAGCCTACCTGTGTAGACGACCATTTTAATTGATTAGCTTGTAAATCAGTGGCCTGATATTAGAACTGTTTCTGTAAAATCCAGGCATTCCTGTTTATTTTTTTTCCTGAAAATTATTTTCCAAAGATGAGTGTTCAGGTAAAACCTGATCTTGTGGTTGTTAAAACCTAGAAAATGTTTATGTTTCTCAATTCATTGATTTGCATAGCTGTTTCCTCTTTGTGGAGGGCTCTGCCCACAAGACTCTTCCAAAGATACTTTGTGACTGACTCTTCCTCCTGCTTCACCTCCTCTTTCAAATGTTGCTTAAATCTCATCTTCGCAACTGACTGCTGCTTGATTGCCCTGTTTAATATTGTGGCCTGCTGCACCCATCTGAAGCCTCCTTGGCTTTTTCTAATATTTTCCTTAGCACTTTCGCCTTTCAGCATTCTGTGTAGTTTATCTGTTGTGTGTATAATTTATCCGTCTTATTCCTCCACTGTAAGCTTCACAGGGAACCTTGGTCCACGTTGGCATACCTCAAGTGCCCACGCCAGTGCCTGATTCCTAGGGGGCACTCAGCACTGGCTGAGTGAGAGATGAGTAGCATGCAAGTTCATGTGTGCAGTACTAAGTGTGTGGAACAGGATGGCCAGGGACAGCCCTTTCGTTTAAAGGATGTTTGGTTTTTATGTTTTATGTAAGATATTTTACGATTTTGTTTGGTTTTTACCAAGTGAGCACCTCTCTTCTTCCTTCAGACTGTGGCTCTTCGTAGTGTTTCGGTATATGCTTACTATATCTTGTTTTCTATTTAACTTGTTCTTTTAATTCTAGCACTTAACTCTTACCCTATCTCATGCTCAGTCCCTAGCCACCCCAATCTGCTTACATCTGAGTTTGGTGCTAGGTGCCACCTTTGCCCCTGTGTTCTCGGCTCCGTCCAACCCTGGTGCCTGCCACAGTTATTGTTCCTCTTGTATAATTCAGCACTCTCACCCTGAAATGAGAGCAAACATTCTGTCCCTCATGATATTAGCCACCTTGGGCTGGGTCACAAAGCAGCTTTCTGGAAATCCCTCTTGTCAGCCTTGAGCAGGTTTTTCTATATTTCAGACCCCAAGCTTGTATTTTGTATTCCGAAGTAGTTCCCCCCTTTTCCCTCTTAGGAATCTACTAATAGAAGGAGATGGGGACAGAAATGGAGAAGGACTGTGCACACCCACAAATAGTATGGCAGTACAAAAGATGCTTGGGATACTGATTACATGTGTATCTCTTGGCAATATAGTTGGAGTCTAAGTTAAAACGCACTATTTAATTTAATATTTGTGTATAACTGCCTTCTCAAACAAATGAACAAGTGGTGGAAGTTTAAGGTGAAAAAAATAGGCAGTATTGTGCCTTTTTACAAATTAGCAAAGAATATAATGTTGCCTGTGATAGGTCAAGGTCTGAAAACAAGACTAGACATGGTGGGAGGAACTGGGAAGAGAAAATATCGCAGTGCAAGAAACAGATACTTGGTTTAGTTTCTATCTGACTGCCCAGGCTAACAACATAAGTAAAGTACTTGGAATTGGGTCTTTCAAAAAAGGCCGAAGCATTTTGTGATATTTAGCCTGGGAAAGAGAGGGGAGAGGTGTGACAATGAGCTCCATTTTAGTAGGGAGCAAGATTAGTGGTTTTCAAATTTTTAAACTTCTTGGTCGCCTGAGATGATTGGAGCCCATTTTTCTGCTGGAGTCTTTTCTCAGGAACCGCTCAAGGAGAAATTCACAATGATGATAAAGCCATGGACTGGTTCCAGGCCTTGGCTTGCTGAATTAGAAGAACACTTTGGGGAAATGTTGACCTTGGCACTGACCAGTGCACCAAATTCCTTTCTCTGCATTGTTTTGCATCTCATACAAGCTCCTGAGGGACTGTATTCTCAGATAGTGATAGTGCATTGAATATTGTGCTAAATACAGAATAAGCTTTTGAAAGAACTAAGTGCAGACAAGTCAGGCAATAATTATTTGTACAAAAAAGATTTACTCTTTGAATCCTTTAATAACAAACTCCCTAATGCTCGTAAGTGTGATCGATTATATGTGGTTTTTGAGAAACAAATGTATTAAATTTTAAGAAGGAAATTTGTTGGCAATATGCAAACATATATTCAACTGTATTCCATTTCATTGTGAGCTAACATTGTCAAGCAGTAGTATATATGTATGATAGGCACTGTGTACATTATAGGTAAATGGCACAGTAGTAGACTTTTATATGGCTTACCTTTAAAAAGTTATCTTTTATTGATTTATAGCATGACTGCATTGTTGACAGATGAAGTGGTATCATACCAGTTCTTTGAGCTTTTATAACTTGCTTTATGGTCTGATATGTGGTCAATTTTTAGAAATGTTATATTTGTGTTATATATATAAGTGAGAGATCCACAAGATAATTAAGCTCTACAGAAAATGTAGTCTTGTCCCAGTTCTCCTAAGGATGGTATATAACTGATACCATTTCACATGCACAGGAGATAAGGTATTCATTTTATATAAAGAGTAGAAAGAAGTAATCATGATGAATTGCTTAAAGATTCTTATAAATGACTTACAAGTTTGTATACACATACTCACTAATGTAGCCTCTTTTCTAGATAATAGTCTCTTTTGAATAACCGTGATTTTTACCGAGTTTCAGATGCAGTGAGGTTTAAAAATAAGAACAGTTTTATCAGGTGTAATTCACATACCACGCAATTTACACATTTAACGTGTATCAGCTAATTACATAGCGTTATACAGCCATTACAATCTGATTTTAGACCATTTTCAGCATTCCAGAGAGAAGCCCTGTCTCCCTTAGCCACCAACCACCTCCCCCCAACCACTAGTCTCTTTTCTGTTGATGGATTTGCCTATTCTAGACTTTTATTTAAATGGATCATATAAAATATAAAATATGGTCTTTTGAGAATGGCTTCTTTCATTTTGTAATGTTTTTAAGGTTTATCCATATTGTAGCATGTATTAGTACTTCATTTCTTTTTATTGCTGGACATTATTGTGTGGATATACCACATTTTAAAAATTCATTCATCAATTGAACATTTGATTTGCTTCCATTTTTAAAAAAATAAATAATGATGCATGACTGTACAAATTGTAATATGAATGTGTGTTTTCATCCAAGGAGTATTTCTAGTTGATCACTAATAGAAAGATTACCCCTTGCAAAAAGGCATACAACCCACATCAGAACCTATCATTTATAGTTTTTTTTCTGAGATAAAAAATAATTTTCTTTTAAATTTTGAGATAGGGTCTTACCATGTCACCTAGGCTGGTCACAAACTCTTGAGCTCAAGCAGTCCTCCCACCTCAGCCTCCCTAGTAGCTGTGTCAGCAAGCACATGCCATCATGCCCAGCTTCTTTTTTGAGATTTTGATGGTTATTGGTGGTGATAGAGTGGGTGGAGAAGGGAACTAGTGCTTTTTGAGTGTTCACTCTAGACCAAGCGCTCTATTAGTAGCTTTGCATATATTATCTCACTTAATCCTGTTAACTATCTTGTAAGACAAGCACTGGTGTCCTCATTACAAATGGAAAAAATCAAGGACCCAGTAATCTTAGGTAATCTGTCCGAAGAGACATTGCTAGTGAGTGATTAGCCAGGTTTTAGAACCTAGATTTCTCTGACTTCCAGAGCATCACACAGATATAGAAGATACTGACATTTTTATTTGTTATTATTATGTTTTTTAGTCAGAGTCTCACTCTGTCACCCAGACTGGAGGGCAGTGGCATACTCATGGGCACCGCATCCTCGACCTGCTGGTCTCAGGCAATCCTTCCACCTCAGCCTTCCAAGTAGCTGGAACTATAGGCGTGTGCCACCATGCCTGACTAGCTTTTTTTTTTTTTTTTAAATCAGAGAGATGAGGTCTCGCCAAGTTGCCTAGGCTGGTCTCGAACCTCTGAGCTCAGGCAATCCTCTTGTCTCAGCCTCCCAAACTGCTGGTATTATAGGCACGAGCCACCACGCCCGGCCAATACTGACTTTATTTTTTTGAGTTGGAGTCTTGCTCTGTCACCCAGGCTGTAGTGCAGTGGCACACTCACAGCCATCCCAGAGTTGACCTGCTGGGCTCCAGTGATCCTTCCGCCTCAGTCTTCCAAGTAGTTGAAACTACAGGTGCACACTACCACGCCCAGCTAATTATTTTTATTTATTGTAGAGACGAGGTCTTGTCAAGTTGCCTGGGCTGGTCTTGAACCCATGGGCTCAGCCAGTCCCCTCGCCTCAGTCTCCCAAAGTGCTGGAATTACAGGCTGAGCCACCAAGCCCGGCCTGATACTGACATTTGTTTAAATATTAAGGAAAAAAAAGAGTTAAGGATAATCTTGTTACTTCTTTTATTTTATTTTTTTATTTTTGAGTTGGGGTCTCACTCTGTTGCCCTGACTAGAGTGCAGTGGCACGATCAGGGCTCACTGTAGCCGTGACTTCCTGGATTTAGGAAATCCTTCCTCCTCAGCCTCCTGAGTAGCTGGGCCTACAGGCATGTATCACTTCACCTGGCTAATTTTTCAGTTTTTTTGTAGAGACGAGGTCTCACTATGTTGTCTAGGCTAGTCTCGAACTCCTGGGATCAAGCAGTCCTCCGGCCTCGTTACTTCTTTTCTACCAAATCAGGTCTTTCCAGTTGTTTATCATACTTCCTTTACTTGACAGCGTTCCCTTTCTATTACTGAAAAGAAGGCCAGTGCTTTATCTGTTAGCTATGTATTCAATTAGTTTTAAGATCTTTTGGTTAAGATGGGGATTTTTGTTCAAACACAGTCTTACTATGTATTTGTTGGATTGTGGGTTTGAGTACATGTAGCAGAGACCCGCAAATAGCAGTAAATAACACCTAAGCATAATTTGAGTATAATCTGTAAAAGCAGAATTGCTCTGGTTGAAGCTTGGAGACTTTCCTGGAATTACTAATAGCTATGGTACAGCAAGCTCTTAGTCGAAAAACAGAGGAAAAACATTGCTTCTCACACAGTTTGCTTATTTTCAGGCTGCAGTCTTTCAACAATTAGCAAATTAGTACAGTAATTGGAATTTGTATTTACCTATTTTTGACTGATAGCTTATTTAGATAATATCTTGATGGGGAACTCTTAGCATATCAAATGGTTGCTGTTTTTAACTTCAGGAATAAAAATAAACACTAGTACAATTTAGAAAATCCATTTTGAGTATGCTGAAATCTTTCGTGGAAACAACATTAGAAATATTAACACTAGCACAGTCTATTGACCAACTAGTTTGAGGTTGTTAATGTGCGATCTTAAATAATTACATTAGTTTTAAAGTTTTTCAGCAGTACTCTTATTTCCAATTCTAAACCATATTTATTTTATACAAATTCAGATGAAAATCTCATTTATAAGCCGGGCTCGGTGGCTCAGCCTGTAATCCCGCGCCTTGGGAGGCTGAGGTGAGTGGATTGCCTGAGCCCGCGGGTTCGAGACCCGCCTGGGCAAGCAAGACCTCATCTGTACAATAAATCAAAAACTAGCCGGGCGTGGTAGTGTGCGCCTGTAGTTCCAGCTACTTGGAAGACTGAGACGGAAGGATCGCTGGAGCCCAGCAGGTCGAGGCTGCAGTGGCCAGGAGCGGCCACTGCGCTCCAGTCTGGGCGACAGAGTGAGACTCCAACTCAAAAAAAAAAAAAAAGAAAATCTCATTTATGTATACCATAACTGGGTACAAAAAAAAATGTGTCAAGAGGCTTACTAGTGAAGAGTTTATAAGGGTTATGTCATATTTACATAAGAGTTTTTTTTTTTTTGAGTCAGAGTCTCACTCTGTTGCACAGGCTGGAGTGCAGTGACATGCTACACATGGCCACCGTAGCTTTGACCTGCTGGGCTCAGGTGATCCTCCCGCCTCAGCCTTCCACATAGCTGGAACTACAGGTATGCACCACTATGCCAGCTAATTTGTTTGTTTGTTTATTTATTTATTTATTGTGCAGTCGAGGTCTCGCCATGTTGCCCAGGCTGGTCTTGAACCTGTGGGCTCAGACAGTCCTCTCACCTCCACCTCCCAAAGTGCTGGGATTATAGGCATGAGCCACCAGCCAGGCTACATAAGAGTTAAATTAGGAGCCGGGCTCGGTGGCTCAGCCTGTAATCCCGCGCCTTTGGGAGGCTGAGGTGAGTGGATTGCCTGAGCCTGCGGGTTCGAGAGCCGCCTGGGCAAGCAAGACCTCATCTCTACAATAAATCAAAAAATTAGCTGGGCGTGGTAGCGCGCACCTGTAGTTCCAGCTACTTGGAAGGCTGAGGCAGAAGGATTGCCGGAGCCCAGCAGGTCGAGGCTGCGGTGGCCGGGAGTGGCCACTGCACTCCAGTCTGGGCGACAGAGTGAGACTCCAACTCAA
>CAUYQG010267132.1:0-11255 GCA_963574415.1 Tarsius wallacei
TCCCGGCCACCGCAGCCTCGACCTGCTGGGCTCCGGCGATCCTTCCACCTCAGCCTTCCAAGTAGCTGGAACTACAGGCATGCGCTACCACGCCCGGCTAATTTTTGATTTATTGTAGAGATGAGGTCTCGCCAAGTTGCCTGGGCGGGTCTCGAACCTGCGGGCTCAGGCAATTCACTCACCTCAGCCTCCCAAGGCGCGGGATTATAGGCTGAGCCACCAAGCCCGGCTTAAATAAACTATATTTTCTAATCTTAAAAAGAACAAACAGATGGCACTCACATCGTGCTAATTTAAGGATTTGATGAAGACACATCACAAAGGTGTGGATGGAGGGCTGTGGGGACATGATAAGTGTTGGTGTAATCACTGGGCTAGCAACAGCTAAGCTCCAGGGAGGAAAGGAAGGCTCAGTTCCCTTAATCCCTGAGGAGGAAGCTGCCCTGATAGGAACTGCACCCTCTCTAGAGAGGGGCCTGAGCAGCCTGAGATGATCCCACAGAACTGGAACGGAGGCTGGCCTCCCTTTCGGATGTCATTCTGGGCTTCCCATCAGCTGAGTCCTCCAGAAAGGCAGAGGGCAAGAATGTGCTGCCCTAGTCCACAGGTAAGCTCCCAGGGCACATGCTGGGAGGACAAAGGATCAGATGAACAAACAGGATCCCTGACATGAGGTGTGATTTTGACTGATAGAAATAGGCCAGGCGTGGTGGCTCATGCCTGCTCTCCTAGCACTGTGGGAGGTCAAGGCAGGAGGATTGCCTGAGCCCAGGGGTTTGAGACCAGCCTGGGCAATTTGGTGAGACTTCATCTCTACAAAATATCAAAAGAATAGCCAGGTGTGGTGTTGTGTGTCTGTAGTTCTAGGTACTCGGGAAGTTGAGCCAGAAGAGCCCAACAGGTCAAGGCCATGGTAGGCATAAGCCATGATTGTGCCACTGCACTCCAGCCTAGGCAACAGAGTGAGACTCCAACTCAAAAAAAAAAAAATGCAAACTGGGTGCAGTGGCTCACACCAGTAATCCCAGCACTTTGGGAGGTGGAGGCAAGAGGATTCCTTGAGCTCATGGGTTTAAGACCAGCCTAGACAACATGGTGAGATCTCATCTCTACAGTGAATCAAAAAATTCGCTGGGCATGGTGGTGCATGCCTGTAGTTCCAGCTACTTGGAAGGCTGAGGCAGAAGGATCGCCTGAGCCCAGCAGATGGAGACTGCGGTGGCCATGAGTATGCCATTGCACTCCGCCTGGGCAACAGAGTGTGACTCCAACTCAAAAAAGAAAAAAAAAAGCAAATATCTGAAATGAGAGAATCAAGAAATAAAGAGCAAAGAATAACATGATTGATCTCAAAGTAGACTGAAACAAAGGGACATGGGAACCAATGGAAAAGCTCCCCATAGTCAAAATGGAACAATCTGAGTAACAAAATAAGGCAGTATTAGAGTATAACCCAAAATGTTAAATATCTATGAGTTCGTACTGATGTAAATCATCAAATGAAATTTGAAAAAAGTATGAGTGTTTAAAGTAAAGCAAATGGAGCCAGGCATGGTGGTTCATGCTTGTCATTCCAGCACTTTGGGAAGCGAGGTGGGAGGATTGTTTGAGACCAGGAATTCGAGACCAGCCTGGGCAACTTGGCAAGATCTTGTCTCTACAATAAATAAAAAAATTGCTGGGCGTGGTGGCGCGTGCCTGTGGTTCCAGCTACTCAGATGCTGAGGCGGAAGGATCACCTGAGCCTAGCAGGTCAAGGCTGTGGTGAGCCGTGATTGTGCCACTGCACTCCAGCCTCGGTGACAGAGTAAGATCCTGTCTCCAAAAAAAATTAGAAATTAAAATGTTGTTTTATTTTTAATTTATTTTATTTTATTTTATTTTGAGTCGGGGTCTCACTCTGTCACCTAGACTGGAGGGCAGTGCCTCAGCCTCGACATACTGGGCTCAGGTGATCCTCCTGCCACAGCCTTCCAAGCAGCTGGAACCACAGGCATGTGCCACCATGCCTGGTTAATTTTATTGTGACTTATTGTAGAGAGGAGGTCTCGCCATATTACTCAGACTGGTCTCGAACCCCTGAGCTCAGGCACTCCTCTCACCTCTGCCTCCCAAAGCGCTGGGATTACAGACTTGAGCCACCATGCCCAGCTTTAAAATGTTTTTAAATTTAAAAATAGAAAAAAAGTCAAGTGTGGTGGTACATGCCTGTGGTTCCAGCTACTTGAAGGCTAAGGCAGAAGGATTGCCTGAGACCAGCAGGTCGAGGCTGCAGTGGCTATGAGCATGACACTGCACTCCAGCCTGGGCAACAGAGTGAGACTCCAACTTAAAAAGAAAAACCGGATTAAAACAATTCTCTGTGTGTCCTTTGCAGGTGAAGAGATCTTATAGAGACTACAGAAACCAGCAGACACCTAGCCTGAATCCTTCACTGTCTTCTGCAACTGAAATATGACGAAAAACACCAATTTTTGACTTATTTTAAATGAATGTTACTTCTGAGTTTCTCCCTTCTTTCATGTGATCAAATTTTCTGACTATAAAGTTTTTAAAATTACATTTAAAATAAAAACCAAATAAAAGATTTTACTGAGAAGATTCTTTCTGCTTCCTTGCTCTCACTAAAATGCCTTTGTCACGATCTAATTCTAAAGGTCAATCTCACAATTTTGTTCTCGAACTTTGGTTTCTTAGCAGATTTTGGGCCACAGCATCTTCCCACTCTTTCATCTACGTTTAGAAGAAGAAAGGGGTGGGGGGAAGCCGGGCACAGTGGCTCATGCCTGTAATCCCAGCACTTTGAGAGGCCAAGGTGAGAGAACTGCCTGAGCCCAGGAGTTCAAGACCAGCCAGGGCATCGTGGAGACCTCATCTCTAGAATAAATCAATGAGACCAGCATGGTGGCGTGGGCCTGTAGCCCCAGCTACAGGGGAGGCTGAAGCAGAAGGATCACCTGAGCCCAGCAGGTTAAGGCTGGGGTAGCTGTGATGGTGCCATTGCACGCCAGCCTGGGCAACAGAGCGATTCCCAGACTTGTGGTCCATTCAGCCAACACTTCGGCTCCTTTTCTGTTCTCCTTAATCATGCAGGCCAAACAAGACTTCATGCAAAGAACTCACCAGGCCTTGTTTCCCACTTGTGAACCTGTGGGGTGTGTTCATTATGTTGTTGATTTTCTTTCTGTTTTGAATGTGAGGTGTCAAGAGCAAGGAATAAAAATTCAGTGACAAAATTCAATATGACTCAATTCAGGTTAAATAGTGGGAAACGACTTTTTTCCACACTTCTTATCCTGTTTGATCCTTCAGTAACACTTTGTTCTGATGAAATCTTCCTTCCTGGCTCCCCCCAGTTCTCTTACACTCCTGGTTCTGTTTCACTTGTTGGGGCAGGGAAGGAAGGGGCAAAATTATCCACCTTATAGATGCAGTGGGAAATTTCAGTAAGACACTTTACAGACGCTGCCACCTTGAGCCTCTTCCTATCAGCCATGGTCAACCCCACAGTGTTCTTCCACATCACTGTTGATGGTGAGCACTTGGACCGGGTCTCCTTCGAGCTGTTTGCAGACAAAGTTCCAAAGACAGCAGAAAACTTTCGCGCTCTGAGCACCGGAGAGAAAGGATTCATTTGATTTTAAGGGTTCCTGCTTTCACAAAACTCCAAGATTTATGTGCCAGGGTGGTGACTTCATACTCCATAATGGCACTGGTGGCAAGTCCATCTATGGGGAGAAATTGGATGATAGGAACTTCATCTTGAAGCATCCAGGTCCTGGCATCTTGTCCATGGCAAATGCTGGACCCAACACAGAGGGTCCTCAGTTTTTCATCTGCACTACTAAGACTGAATGGTTGGATGGCAGGCATGTGGTTTTTGGCAAGGTGAAAGAGGGCATGAATGTTGTGCGAGCCTTGGAGGGCTTTGGGTCCAAGAACGGGCCTTGGGTCCTAAGACCAGCAAGAAGATCACCATTGCTGACTGTCGCCAACTCTAATAAATTTGACTTGTTTTATCTTAAGCTACCAGACTATTCCTTCTGTAGCTCAGGAGAGCATCCCCTCCATCCCATTTGCTTGCAAGATCCCCATAATCTTTGTGCTCTCACTACTATTCTTTGGGTTCCATTCCTTATTGCCTTCCACGTCTAGTTGGATTGCAGAGAAATAAAAACTAAATAACAACAGTAAGAAAAAAGGTCAAAGCACCTGGAACTCAGCAGGCACTCATCAAACACCAGTGCTCTGCCCCTTCCTTCACTTGCCATGTATAGATACACATTTTCTTAATTTTATCTTTTTGAATTGGGGTTTCCTTCTGTCGCCCAGGCTTAACCTGCTGGGCTCAGGCAATCCTTTCCTAGCTGGGACTATAGGCATGTGCCACCATGCCTGGCTAATTTTATTTTTCTGTAGAGATGAGGTCTTGCTATGTTGCTCAGCCTGGTCTTGAACTCCTGAGCTCAAGCAACCCTCCTGCCTTGGCCTAGCAAAGTGCTGGGATGACAGTGTGAGCCACTGCACCCAGCTTTACTCACTCTACAGATATGGGTATCCTACAGGGTTCCCTCTTGGTCCATTTTTATCCCATCTCACGTTCTTAGCATCATCTACTGCCATTGGCTGCCTCCTGCACACCAGAGGACTACGACATCTGAATTTCCAGTGTCACCCTTGACCTGATCCTCAGAGCATTTCTTCAGCCACCTGCCAAACACATCTATCTGAATGCCCCGACCTCTACCCAGCAGGTCCAATGGTATCATACACTCAGTTGTTCACAGTGAGAAGTCCAGACACCAACAACCTCCAAATTGTCTCATCACACCTTCTTCCTCCCCCCTCACCCAATCAGACCTCAACTCTGTCACCTACACTCCACTTGAAACCCCCTGGGTGATCAATTTCTTTTTTTTTTTTTTTGAGTTGGAGTCTCACGGTCGCCCAGACTGGAATGCAGTGGCCGCTCCCGGCCACTGCAGCCTCGACCTGCTGGGCTCCGGTGATCCTTCCACCTCAGCCTTCCGAATAGCCGGAATTACAGGTGCATGCTACCACGCCCAGCTGATTTTTTTAAATTTATTGTAGAGATGAGGTCTCGCCAAGTTGCCCAGGCGGGTCTCGAACCGTGGGCTCAGGCAATTCACTCACCTCAGCCTCCCAAAGGCACGGGATTACAGGCTGAGCCACCGAGTCCGGCTGATCAATTTCATTGTGGCTGCATTCCTAGTGCCTAGAATAATGCCTGGCACCTACTTTACTGAATGAATTAATCTGCCCTCTCCTCTGTCTCCAGGAGCCTGAATGGAGTCCAAATCCTTGTTATCGCTTTGGGAAATTACGTTCATAGCCTCTAAGCCAGTCTCCCTGCTCTAGTGACTCCAGCCCTGCCTTCTCTCCAGTTCATCCTGTATCCTGCCTACCATAAGTTTAAGTTGTGACTTTTCTAAAATATGAACCTCAGTATTTTCCTTGATATAGCCTCAGTTTACCTCTTTAGCCCACTCGCCTGTCACTTCACTCTTAAATTCCTATTTTCCCTGCCTTCAACTTTTAATTTCAAATTCCAGGTACATAAGAAAGCAACTGTCTACCAGCTTTGTCACCTGTGATTTTGTCATCATTGCTCATTGGTTTCCGTTCTTTTGTTGATTCTTGGGGGTTTTCTATATAGATACTCATGTTGACTGTAAAGATAGTTTTATGCTTCCTTCCCAATCCATAAAGCTGTGTTTTCCTTTTTGGTCTGACTAGCTAGGAATTCTGGTACAAAGTTAAACGTGATGAGAGAGCAGACACCCTGCCTTGTGCCGATCTCAGCAGAAGTCCAGCCTCTCCCCACTAAGTGTGATGTCAGTGGCAGGTTGTTTGTGGGTGTTCTGCTTCAGGTTCAAGAAGCAGCCCCCTGTTCCTAGTTTGCTGAAAGATTTTCTTGTTTTTATCATAAATGAGCATTGGATTTTGTCATAATTATTTCTATTTAGCCTGTGGCTGTGATGGATTATATTCATTGATTTTCAAATATTGAACCAGCCTTGCATCATACCTGGACTAAATCCAATTTGGCCACAGTGTATAATTCCTTTTATACATGCTTATACATTGTCGTGAGGGCTTTGTGTGGCATGTATGGTGACTTCCAAGTTCTTTACGTGCTCGAGCTGAAACTGGAAGCCGCCTACATACTTATTAAGTCCGTAAACTAAAAATACAATTCTAAGCTTTCCAACAGACTGCAAGAGTTACCTGACACGTGTGTGTGTGTGCGCGCGTGTGTGCGTGTTCATGTCCTAGCAGGTAATACTGACTCTCCAGGAGAGACAGGTTTTGATCACTGGGCATTTGGTCACTTGGCACAAGCAAGGAGAGCACTGCTGGGAAGAGTCTCCAAGCAGCGTCTCTCAGGAAAGTGACAGGAGGGCTTCATGGGATGATGGAGAGGGGAGTGGCCTCCTTGCACGTGGAGGAGGGCCCAGTGGCAGATGGCAGGGCCATCATGCCAGCACATAGGTAGCATGTCATGGCAGTGAGGCTGTGGTCCTCCCAGGGCAGACACTTCAGAGTGGTGACGAGAGTTTACTTGGAGGAGAATTCATTCCAGGTCGTCTGTGCGTTGCTGGGGACTATCCGGGGCTGGTTTTAACCAATTAGGTGACTGCGTTCCATACAGGCCATGGACAGGAGGCTGGAAAACAGGCTGGCACTCGAGTTGGTCACAGTCCTGTCGTCCCTGGAGAGCCTCTATCTGCCTACATGGGACCACTCTTGGCTGGGACCCCAGAGCAGCGCTGAACACTGAGGTCTCGGTCACGTGAGAACAGGAGGTCCAGGGCCTCCTTTTACCCCCTTGGTGACCAAGTGTCTTTCTTCCCCAGAGCTAAGCAGAAAACAGCCCTTTCAAGACTCCAACGCTGACTTCAGCCACCGGCTGACCCTTGCCCCTCGCCTGGTGAGAGGCCCACCTTCAGAGAAGGCCAGTAAAGGGTTTCCAGTCTCTGCTCCACCTTGTGACTTCAGAGGGCTGAAAACTCCACCCTCGGATCATACTAATACCGCTGGTTTTTCGAACATGGATCCCACGAAGGGGCATGAGGCTCAACCACGCATGCGCACCTCTCATAAATACCCATGACCCCTCCCACCGCTCATCGAATATGTATATTTGGCCACACCCCACAGGCTACCTTCGTTCCCTCAGCCCCTCCCTTGAAATGCCTGTTTTTGGCTTTGGGCAGGAGGCCGCTCCCAAGCCTGCCAGAATGGCCACCCTGCAGGCTGCAACCCCATATGAGGAATCAAGCTCTCTTTCTTTTCGTGTGAACCTCATCATTCTCCAGCTGACAAGTCCTTTCCCCATTTTTTCCATAAAGCACCCCTTAAATTCCCTGACTCCTGCTGAATGAAGGGCCACTCCGTGTGCTCCAGTACAGGTGCTGCTGCAAATGTTAGCTCAATGCCCCTTGGCTCCTGACTCTGAATGTCTGGGGAACAGGCCCCTGACCTATCTCCGTAATTCTAGCATATGGTATAAATCAGTGTCTGCTGAACTGAAGGAAAAAGGAGCGAAACACTTCGCTGATTAGAAACAGAGTACTACTTTTATTTGGCTCATGTCTCCATTTATTAGAATAACCACATTTGGAGAGGCACAAAGCACTTATCTCTCACATGACTACAAAGTTATCACAAATCCCAAACTTTTTAGTCACAGATATTTCATCTACTCTGTTTAA
Organism: Tarsius wallacei; assembly: GCA_963574415.1. Classification (NCBI taxonomy): domain Eukaryota; kingdom Metazoa; phylum Chordata; class Mammalia; order Primates; family Tarsiidae; genus Tarsius; species Tarsius wallacei. Next base: position 7,737 of record CAUYQG010267132.1, read on the forward strand.
AGAAAAAGCTTTCAAAACATCTGAGTTAGTTTGATACACAGAGACCCTGAATACATGGGAACTACATGTTTTTAATGCTTGTACTTCCTGTTCTAGCAATGTCTTCTTTACATGGAATCCAGCATAAAAGGGACTGAAATGTGTAAGGTCAGATGCAGATGCTTTGGAGAAACAGTGAGATCCGCACACCATGGAGAAAGACGTGGTGCGGAGAAAGTTCTGCAAGGACTCACTGGGCCATCTGGGCCTCCATGGCTTGCGCCGTCCATTCTGGTGCTGTCTGACTGATTTTCTCCAAAAGATTATTCACTTGGAAACAAAGTGACTGGATCTGCTTGTCCCATGTTGGCAGGGCTTCCCGTGCTGAAGGAAAAGCAAATAATGTACAAATTAAAATTACTCCTTTGTAATCATAGTAAGTGTGAGTTAAAAGGTAAATACAGTAGTATTCATTTTTAGAAGTTTACTCCAAAAACCTTGGCTGGTAAAATTAATAAGCTAATTAAGTAACAGTTCAGAAAGTACCCAGAAATGCAAATCAAAATCACATTGAGATACCACCTAACCCCAGGAAGAATGGCCATAATTTCTTTCTTTTTTTTTTTTTTGAGTTGGAGTCTCACTCTGTCGCCCAGGCTGGAGTGCAGTGGCACAATCACGGCTACCACAGCCTCGACCTGCTGGGCTCCAGTGATCCTTCTGCTTTAGCCTACCAAGTAACTGGTACTACAGGTGCACGCTACCACTCCCCAGCTACTTTTTGATTTATTGTAGAGATGAGGTCTTGCCAAGTTGCCCGGGCTGGTCTCGAACCACGGGCTCAGGCAATCCACTTGCCTCAGTCTCCCAAAGTGCTGGGATTAAAGGCTGAGCCACCCAGCCCGGCAGCCATAATTAATAAAACAAAAAGTAACAGATGCTGGTGAGGACAAGGAGAAAAGGGAATGCTTCTACACTGTTGGCAGGAATGCAAACTAGTTCAACCTCTATGGAAAACAGTGTGGCACTTCCTAAAAGAACTAGAAATTGACCTTCCATACGATCCAGCAATCCCCCTTCTGGGAATATACCTGGAGGAACTTAAATCACTACAAAAAAGATACCTGCACAAGCATGTTTATTGCAGCAGTATTCACAATAGCAAAAACATGGAACCAACTGTGCTGCCCATCAAAACTGGACTGGATACAAAAAATGTGGTACATATACAGAATGGAATATCACATAGCCCTAAAGAAGAACAAAATTATGACTTTGCAGCAAATTGGATGGATTAAGAGTCTATATTACTCAGTGATTTATCACAGAAACAAAGAACTGAGTACTACATGTTCTCACTCATAAGCGGACCCTGCTCAATTATAATTCTACAAAAAAGGGATTGGCAGTGACCAGAGACTGCAAGGGGAGGAGGGAGGAGCCACATAATATCAAAAGGATACCTGGTCTTAAACCAGGCAAAGTGGGGACCAAAGGGAGGCCCAAACTTTACCTGTACAATGACCACTTATCTACCTAATCCTGAATTGTACCACACATCTTTATTTTATTTCATTTATTTTTTTGAGTGGGAGTCTCACTCTGTCACCCAGGTTGGAATGCAGTGGCATGCTCACAGCCGCTGCAGTCTCGACCTGCTGGGCTCAGGGAATCCTTCAGCCTCAGTCTTCTAAGTAGCTGGAACTACAGGCACATGCCACCATGCCCAGCTAATTTTTTGGTTTACTGTAGAGACAGGGTCTTGCCAAGTTGCCCAGGCTGGTCTCGAACCCATGGGCTCAGGCAATCCTTTCACCTCGGCCTCCCAAAGTACTAGGATTATAGGCGTGAGCCACTGTGCCCAGCCAAACTTTTTTTTTTTTGAGCTGGAGTCTCACTCTGTCACCCAGGCTGGAGGGCAGTGGCACGCTCCCAGCCACTGCAGCCTCAACCTGCTGGCCTTAGGCAATCCTTCTACCTCAGACTTCCAAGTAGCCGAACTACAGGCCTACACTACTACACTCAGCTACTTTTATGATTTATTGTAGAGTCGAGGTCTCACCATGCTGCCCAGGCTGGTCTCGAACCCACGTGCTCAGGCAATCCTCTCACCTCGGTCCCCCAAAGTGCTGGGATTATAGGCTTGAGCCACCACGCCTAGTCTACCCGACATCTTTAAAAGAAAGTATGTTAAAAAAAAAAAAAAAAGAAAGTACCCAAATCACTGGCACAAAGTTTAAAACAAATTAAAAAACCATATATATATGTATGTATATATTATTACTATCAGTGGAAACAAAATAAAACCAACCAATCTTAATCTCAACTGCAACCACCACAACAAAAATGCATGAGAGCTGTTTTTCATCACACGTTTACCGGCTCATAAGACACTGCCATCTACTGGAGAAAGTGAGTCTACTTAGAAATGCAGGGTAGTTTCTGCTTGACCTTGAAGGATAAATATTATACAATGTAAACAAACAGCTATGTGCGGTGGCTCAGAATGTAATACCAGCAATTTGGGAGGCCGAGGCGAGAGGATTGCCTGAGTCTCAGGGTTTGAGACCAGCCTGGGCAACCTGCTGAGACCTCTTCTCTATAACAAATCACACAAAAAAACTAGCTGGGCATGGTAGTGCATGTCTGTAGTTCCAGCTACTTGGAAAGCAGAGGTGGAAGGATCGCCTGAGCCCAGCAGGTCGAAGCTGCAGTGGCTGTGAATGTGCCACTGCACTCCAGCCTGGGTGACAGAGTAAGATTCCAACTCAAAAAAAAAAAAAAAAAAGTAAACAAACAAGTCATCTTGAATCCACCAGATTGTTCTCTATAACAGCAATAAGTGGGTTGGAAATAAAAAATTGAGAATATTCCATTCAAAACAGCACCAAAAAAAAAATTTTTTTTTTTTTTGAGTGGGAGACCCACTCTGTTGCTCAGACTGGAGTGCAGTGGCATGACCTTGACCTGCTGGGCTCAGGCGATCCTTCCACCTCAGTCTTCCAAGTAGCTGGAACTATAAGTATGCACTACCCCACTCAGATAATTTTTTGGTTCATTGTAGAAATGAGGTCTTGCCAAGTTGCCCAGCTGGTCTCAAGCTGGTGGGCTCAGGCAATCCTCTTGCCTCTGTCTCCCAAAGTACTGGGATTACAGGCTTGAGCCACCATACCCAGCCTCTATAAAAATCTTAACAGACAAAAAAATAACTTGAGTAGACATAAGTCACATTCCCTGGAGGAAATCTGCAATGACATAAAAATATCAAATATCAGTCTTTCCCCCTTAATATATTAATTTTTAAAAATTCCAAGGACAATTCCCCTTTTTTCTATTTTGCTTTCTAACCAGGACAAAATTATTAAAATTAATATGAAAAAATTGGTGTTTAAGAATGGTCAAGCCGGGCTCGGTGGCTCAGCCTGTAATCCCGCGCCTTTGGGAGGCTGAGGTGAGTGGATTGCCTGAGCCCGCGGGTTCGAGACCCGCCTGGGCAAGCAAGACCTCATCTCTACAATAAATCAAAAAATCAGCCAGGCG
>CAUYQG010267133.1:0-45614 GCA_963574415.1 Tarsius wallacei
CAAGGGGCTGGCCAAGAAAGGAACACTTTAGGGTGTCCCGTGAAGGGGAAGTGTGGCAAAGGCCAAGACAGAAGAGGTGCCCACAGGGTGGAGGCTGCTGGCCCTTTCACTGTAGCCAGGAAGGCCCAGCCCACAGAACACCCCCATCTGAGCACCTCCCAGCTCAGGGACTGGCACTACCTACATCTGGGGAGCTGAAAGGAGGCTGGGGGGAACTGCATGGATATCAGGATGGAGCCTGGAAAGCAGGGCCCTGGGAAACAAGGCTTGACTTGGGCCTGTGTTGTCCGATAGGCAGCCCCTTGGAATCACAGAGAGCGCTTAACACAGCAGGCCTCTGGCAGGAAATGCTCCTTAGATTTCAATGAGCACAAATAGGACACAAAGGATGAAGGGGAGCTTGAAGATGTCCAATGAGCACCAGGCCCTGCAGCAGCCCCCAGGGAGCCGGGTACTCCCACCCCTCACCCCTGGGAGCTGCTGAGGATGAAGGCTGGAGGGGGCCCGTGAACAGGTTAAGAAATGTCCCTGTGACTCCACACACTCAATGTGGCACTAAGGGGTGTCCGTGTGTCCTGGACCCTTTCTTTTTTAGTTATATATTTATTCTTACTTTTAAAAATAGAGATGTGGGGTTCAAGTGAGGATTAGCCACATTAAGTAGGCTGCATGCAGGTGAAGTCTGGGCTTCTGACCGGCCCTCACTCCCCTGGCAGTACTCTTTGTGTTTGGATTCTGCTGTTATCTGTACTCAAGGCGTGTGTGCCCCAGGGTCACAGCCCACCTGGCATCTACATGTCTGGGCTGCAGTACTCACGGCGAGCTGGAAGAGTAGGCGGCAGTGCCAGTACGGGGTCTGCTGTGAGATCTGGATCGCTTTCCGCAGCAGCGGCTTTGCTGCATCGACGGAATTCTGAAAGGAAACAGTCACGTTTGGGGAGAGAAAAAAAAACAAGCCAGCAATCAAGCTGGACTCCTTGGCAGCAGCTGTGGTGCCAGAAGGCGGTTCCTGTTCATGCTTACCAAAGGATTATTTTGGGATGCCAATTTACTTTATTAAAAGCAAAAATAGTTATTTTATTGGACTCACTGGCTGGGAAGTTTTTGTGCTGCTCTTAAAATAACTTCTCATTCAACTCATCTGAAAGTAGCTTTAGTTCAAAATCCTGAACAGTCAAACTCCATGCCAGATTCCATCCTTTGTGCTCTCAGCCCAGAGACAGGCACTGGGGCAGGAAGCTCACACACTCTCTGTCACCCAGGCCACCCTACTTGTCACTGTTCCAAGGGGAGAGGGCAAATTCCAGCTACAACTGAAGTCAGGAACCAGATGAAGAAGGCAAACCATACTGACCAGTTAGGCTGTTACACAAGCAAACAGTCTTCAGCAGAGAAGGAACCTGCTGGCCCTTGTGATTAAGGGACCATCCTCCAAAGCCCAGTGCTCAGGTATAAGAGATAGGAAAGTAACTGCAAGTACCAGGAGCCAGAAGGGATTTGCCATCGTGCCTTAGTGACAGGGAAAGACACTTTGCTTTCAGAAACCTTGATGTGCTCTTACCTCCTGACAGTATAATTCAGATAACAGACTTGCTGCTTCAAATTTGACATCTTCAAACTGCGGGATCTAATGACGTCCAGTTAAGGAGGTAAAGACACTGCAAAAAAAGTCACTTTAAAGGGCCATGGCTTGGGCTCCACCCCACAGAGGTCTGCCATGCAGCATGACCCTGCCTGCCCCAAAACTCCAAGTCTTGTATTCCCACAGTGACCCTCGAGTTTGGGGCAGGGCAGGACTTGGAGCTGATATCTAGATACCACAGGACGCACAAAGAGGGGCATGGCACCCAGCGAGAAGCTGCTGACCTCGCTGAGATTCTCCAGGGAGTCTGTGGGCAAAGCTTCAACTCATAGGGCACGTCGCAAGGTAGGATTTACATTCTTTTTCTACAAATGGACAATTCCTTAGAGGGAACTGTACCAACAAGAAAAAGGATACTTGCTGTGATATCAACCACTGAAAAAGAAAGAAAAAGGATTAATTCTCAGGAAAACACCTGGAGCTTGGTTACTGGCTTACTGAGGAGTGCCCAGGCTGTCCTGTTACCAAAGACTGCCAGTTGTCTAGTTAAACAGGAAGGTAGCCTGCCTGGTCCAAGGGTGAGCTCGCTCTCCCTCCAATCCAACAAGGAGAACAGAAGTTACAGAGCACTTAGCAGGTGCCCGGGGAAGAGTGGATATGCCTCCAATTTTTTTTTTTTTTGAGACTCATTCTTACTCTGTTGCCCAGGCTGGAGTACAGTGACACAGTCTTATCTCACTGTAGCTTTGACCTAGGTTCAAGTGAGCCTCCTGCCTCAGCCACCTGAGTAGCTGGGACTATAGGTGCACACCACCACAACTAGCTAATTTTTTGTAGAGATGGCATCTCACTATGTTGCCTAGGCTGCTCTCAAACTCCTGGCCTCAAGCAGTCCTCTTGCTTCAGCCTCCCAAAGTGTTAGGATTACAGGCACGAGCCACCATGTCTGTGCCCAGCCTGGACATCACCTCTGACACCAGAGGAGGAGCTGCATTTGACCCCACCCACCCAGGGGTGGGAATGCTTCAGAAAGGGACAAAGCGCGGAGGTGATCTGCCTCACGTGCAGGAGGCCCCCACGTGCCACAATGAGGTAGGGTTAAGTGGTCAGGCAGAGAGGATGGATGTTTAGCAAAGCATGACATGAGGAAACAATTATAACTGGATAGTGAGTCTTAGGGGTCTGTCCTTCTGAAGACATAACATTTAAAAGATGCTTTGATATGAGCAAAGTCAGCCTCACAGAGCAGAGGGAGAAGCAGATCAAGGAAGAACCAGTGTGGGCAGAATGCAGCCAGGCAGATGACACTAAAGGTGGGCACCAAGAACACGGTTCAGACAACAAGAGATTCCAATTCAGGATGGCTGTGCCCTGAGGTTCCGTGTTCCAACAGGCCCTCGGGCTAGTCCACCCCACTAACCAGTTCTTAGACCAACCAGGGAACCAAGCGCACATGCCTAATGCTGTTCCTGCCAACGCCTGTGTACCACACACATCCACAGAGCAATCGACACCCAACAAGAGCCTTGAGAGTTGCCAGGTGGATCTGGAGCTGAGAAGACCCCAACTCACCATGCCCTGTGGGAGAACAGCATGGGATGCGGGGCTGGGTCTGGGCCTTGAAGGGTGAGGATGTGGAAAGTGAAGAGCAGGTCACCCAGGCAAAGGGGGAGGGGCTCCAGGTAGAGAAAAGCCCATGAAAAAGGCAGATGAGGTTGGGAGGCCTGAGGAGCTCTGAGCCACTACCGTGGCAACAGCAGCCATAGTTGCCTCCCTGCCTCATCTGTCAGTTGCTAGCCCTGGCTGTGGGTAAGAATGCCCTGGTGTCACTCCCAGAGCTTGACGCAGTCAGAAGTAGAAAACGGAAAGCATCTGATCAGATGGGAGTTTTTTTTGAATTGGAGTCTCCCTCTGTCGCCCAGGTTGGAGTGCAGTGGCACACTCATGGCCACCGTAGCCTTGACCTGCTGGGCTCAGGCAATCCTTCCGCCTCAGCCTTCCAAGTAGCTGGAACCACAGGCAAGTGCCACCACACCCGGCTAACAGATGGGAGTCTTAAAACATTTTTTATTTCCCCTTAATGATCTATCTAGAGATGTCAGTGGGATAGATGGGAATTTTAAGATAGTCCTAGACATGGCAAAGAGAACGTATGAAGGGAGGGAGAGGGGCTAGTGAGGTCTGGGGGTCAGCAGGTGGCCTTGGGGGCAGAGATGGCTCTGGGGCGAGGGTGAACAGTGGCTGATAAAGTCCCAAGAGGCTGGGAAAACATGGAGCTGCACCTGAGACCAGCTGCTTGTCATGATACAGGGGGGCCAGAGGGACAGCAAGAGCCAGAGGCCCAGGGTCTGACACTGACATGTGCACATATACACAAGCGCACACACAGGAGCCCAGACAAAGGCGCTCTACAGCCAGCTCAAACGCCTGCCACCTCTGGTCCCCTTCCAAGGTTGTTCTTGTGGCAGGGACAGGAGGGATTCAGGGTACTCAGAGGGGCAGGGTCAGCGAATGCTGCCACAAGTGTGGCCCCAGAGACAAGGCTCCTCAGCTGAAGGCCATGTGTAGTGACAGTGGGGATGTGTGTGATGTGATAGAGAAGCCCAGTCCAGCAAGAGCAGCTCTGGAAGGCCACTGATTGGGAGGGATGCCCGATCACAGAGGAGAGAGGACACTGTGACTGAGGAGCTGCGCTTGAGCTAGGCCAGTCCTGCCAACCCTGAGATTTGGAGCTTCTGTGATTTGGTCACCATGGGGCAGGCAAGGGGGAGTTCTGCAGAGTCCAGGGGGGGTAGAGAGGGCGCTGCCATACACAAGCAGCAGCCACCCAGCCTGGGTGACCAAAACATAAACCCACTGCCCACAGCTGAACTCCTGACTCAGGTCTGGCCGCATTTGTGTGTTACTGCAGCCAACAGAGGGAAGCAAGGTGATGAGACACGAGGTGTGGGTCAAGTCTGTGGCCAAGGGGTGCTCTCCCCAGAGCTGACACAAGCCCACACAGGCACATCTGTGGCAGGTGGACTTCAAAGGGATGTGCCCAACCATTTGCTCCTAGGCAGGGCCCCACCACAGCCACTTCTTTTACAAAGATTCAACTCATGCAGCTGAACTCAGGCCTGAGTGGGTCTGTCAATGTCTGCTCACAGCAACAGCTTTTTATCTCTTCTCCCTTGGGGTTATCTCTTTGGCAGACAGCTGGGCTGGACGTAATCTCCCCCACCCTACTGATGTACCTGCTGCTGATGGGCCTCCCCCTGCCAGCAGCCTTCATGCTCTCACCCCCATTCCCCCAGGGGAGGGAGGGCTCTCAGTGACCACCTGTGCTCTGGGAAGTAACTTGCCCAGAGGCTCAAGAGTAGAACCTTTTCTTCTGGAAAGCCTTGCAGAACAGCACCAGTGGGTGTCAGGAGCGCTGACTGGAGACCAGAGGACTGGGTTCAAGGTGTGGAACTAGTACGTGAGTTAGCAACGCTCCAAGCCTTTCAAGAAGCTGGATCCTAGTGCTTATTAACATGCCCTTCCAGGGTTACTGACCTGCCCCCTTTCTCTCCCACTTTACACACAAACAGAGGACATGAGATAGAGCCCCACGATTTGCTGCCTCAAAGTTGTATTCCCTGTGCCTGCAACAGGCTGACACACAGAAGGCAATTAGGAAACACCTGATGTGTGAACAATTGCTTTATCCATGCTGATAATGAATAGTGTTTACCTAGCATCACTGGGAAATGAAGGCTTCTTTCTGTTCATACAGCCACAGAACTGAAGTTTCTGCCTTTCATCTATTTATTTATTTATTTATTTATTTATTTTTGAGTTGGAGTCTCACTCCATCAGTGGCATGCTCACAGCCACCCCAGCATCAACTTGCTGGACTCTGGCGATCCTTCTGCCTCAGCCTTCCAAGTAGCCGGAACTACAGGCACGCATCACTATGCCTGGCTGATGGATTCTATCTTTCAGACACAAAGCCCTAGTACCTAAATGGCATCATATTTCTCCCTGTCTCCAAATGTCATTGCTTCTTCTTTTTTTTCTGAATCAGGGTTTTACTCTGTCACCCAGGCTGGAGTTAAGTGGCACGATCACAGTTCACTGCAGCCTCCAACTGCTGGGCTCAAGCAACCCTCCTGTGTCAGTCTCTTGAGTAGCTGGAACTACAGGCATGTGCCACCATACCAAGCTCATTTTTAATTTTTTTTTTTTGTGGTAAAGTTGGGTTCTTGTTATGATGCCCATGCTGGTCTCAAACTCCTGGACTCAATCCCAGAGTGCTGGGATTACAGGTATGAGCCACCATGTCCAGCCGACACTGCTTCCTGACCAAGGCATCAGCATCAGGGATGCCTTGATCATCTGCATGATGATATACCTTCATGAAAGGCAGGATGGGCCTGGTATCAGGGTAAGCCAGTCACTTCCCCAGGACTGTCAGCCTGATGCCAATCAAAGGACTTCACTTCTGTGCCTTTATAAAACTTTTCTTTTTTTTAAGTCAGGGTCTCCCTCTGTCGCCCAGGCTGGAGTGCAGTGGCAGACTCACGGCTACCCCAGGGTCGACCTGCTGGGCTCTGGCGATCCTTCCACTTCAGCCTTCCAAGTAGCTGGAACTACAGGTGTATGCTACCATACTTGGCTAATTATTTATTTATTTATTGTAGAGACAAAGTCTCGCCAAGTTGCCCAAGCTGGTCTTGAACCCGTGGGCTTAGGCAATCCACTTGCCTCGGCTTCCCAAAGTGCTGGGATTACAGGCTGAGCCACCGAGCCCAGCCTATAAAATTTTTAATGTAAGTTTGCAAATCAGATTGTGTAGAAACCAGAAAATATATCCATCTCACGAGTAAAGTATGCAGGGTACCTGTATGGCTTTCTACTTTGTAATGCTAAAAAGTAGCTTTATGTCTCTTTCCTCATGATGGGAAAGCAGCCAAAGTGAGAGCCCCCACTTGCTGTGGACAGCCTGCAGGGAGCAGGGCAGGGGTACGAACTCCCTACCAGAAGCCCCTGAGGTTGCCCTGGGGCTCTCAGGAAAAGGCAGTGAGGGTCACTGCAGGCCCAACAGGCACCATGTCAGGCGGAAGGACCCAGATTAACCCATTCTGGTGCATGGAGGACTCAGTTCAGTGCTGAGAGTGTTTCAAGGATTCTTATTCCTTAAAACCAAAGTAACTTAAAAAAAAAAAATCAGGATTTACTGTTTCCTGTGATACCTTGGGACTGAGATCTGCAGCAATGAAGGAGGACTCCTCATGCTTTTTGCGTTGATTAAGTCTCAATGATTTGTCTGCCGCATGTTAGGAGGACTCCCCATGCTTTTTGCATTGATTGAGTCTCAATGATTTGTCTGTAGTCTGTACTGAATCCTGGCTCCAGGTCAAACTCAGACAAATGCATCTGGTGAATAACCTGCAACCTCTGCCACACGAACTGTAACTAGCAAATGGCTGCCCTGTAAATATAGCTGAACCCGGTATCTTTCAGCTCCTGTATCTTCTAATGTTTTGTGGCATCAGCGTTCATGAACACCCAGTAGGTATTCTTGTTGAAACTTCAATCACCTATGAACCAGTGAATCTTGACTTCTATTTCTACATCCCAGTAAGGTGCTATATTCCAAGGACATTTTCAATAATTGTGGTGATGAAAAGGAGAGAGAATTATAGTCACGAACCCAGAAGGCCAGTGGAAAAGAAATGCTCACTATCATGTGAAATTAAAGACCCAGAAATCCAGCTGGGCTCGGTGGCTCAGCCTGTAATCCTAGCACTTAGGGAGGCCGAGGCGAGTGGATTGCCTGAGCCCGCAGGTTCAAGACCAGCCTGGGCCACTATGGCAAGACCTTGTCTCTACAATAAATAAAAAATTAGCTGGGGATGGTAGCACATGCCTATAGTTCTGGCTACTTGGAAGGCTGAGGTGGAAGGATTGCTGGAGCCCCACAGGTCGACTCTCGGGTGGCCATGAGTGTGCTACTGCACTCTAGCCTGGGCAACAGAGTGTGACCCAACTCAAAAAAAAAAAAAAAAAAAAAAATCTGGAATTCCATCCAAGAGTGGCATTTGGGAATAGTTTTACCTTGTCAGGCAAACTTAATTAAGAATAGAAATGAAGTGGTAAATTCTGGATGATGAGATGGTCTTACTTAACCTGGTACTCTGGCTGCTTCAGGATTTTATTGCCTTTTAAAAGTTGGATTAAGGCCTGGGCTCGGTGGTTCAGCCCATAATCCCTGTAATCCCAGCACTTTGGGAGGCCGAGGCGAGTGGACTGCCTGAGCCTGCAGGCTCAAGACCACCCGGGCAACTTGGCGAGACCTCGTCTCTACAATAAATAAAAAATTAGCCAGGCATGGTAGTGCACGCCTGTAGTTCCGGCTACTTGGAAGGCTGAGGCTGAAAGATTGCCGTGAGTGTGCCACTGGGGTGGCTGTGAGTGTGCCACTGCTCTCCAGCCTGGGCGACAGAGTAAGACTCCAACTCAAAAAAAGTTGGATTAATCTATGGGTAGCATCTTTTACCATTCCAAATGTAATCTTTTAAAATAAAAAACTTGTTATGCTGTGCCTATTTATAAACTCTTGGGGAAGATAGGAAACAAGTCTTCCCAGATTTTTAATTTGTAACAAAGGCATTTTTAAAAAATAAAGAAAATCAAGTGTTTAAAACCAGCAAAACGTATAGAGATAGTTATTGCTTACAGCTCTCCTGGGATGGAAACGCAGTATTTAGGAGCTGAGGAAGGAGGATCGCCTGAGCCTAGGAACTTGCAGCTGCAGTGAGCTATGATCGTGTCACTGTACTCTAGGAGACAGAGGGGAACCCCATCTCTAACAAAAACAACAGAAAAAAAATGGAAAAGGGGCAAACAGATATGTGCATTTGTTCTCTTGATTTCACAGCACATGTATAAATAACCGAAGTGCCTTTGTCTGCTTGAAAGACAGGTGTGAAAATAAAATAAAAGCCACAGGGCCTGATAGGCAAGAGAAGACTGAAAATCCACCCAGGGATAGGTGTGCAGCAAGAAGACGGTAAGGGAAGGCAAAATGAAAGAACACAATCTGATAGAGTCTGTAGAAATAGCTTTGCAAGTTCTCTAGCTAAGATACTTCTAAATAAAATGACATCTCTTATAGTCAAGAACTATTTACTCAAAGAGTCTCCCAGGTCAGCCAAGAACTTCAGGACACAATCACATCACCGCCAATACCATAAGCAAAGACGAAGGCTTTCAGGTAGAGGGTCATGTTGTCATGCTCTGTAATAGTTCTCGGATCTGCTGAGCAGACTCAGAGCAGACTCAGAGAACAAGGCTGTTGGCATGTGTTTCAAGTGACTGCAGAGGCAGGAACCACTGAGAAAACAATGGTTCTTACTTCAAAAGAGCGGCCGAGGAATGGGAGACACACCCTCTATGACTCTGATAGGGATATTTATTTATTTACTTACTTATTTATTTATCCACCTACTGGGCTCAGGCGATACTTCTGTCTCAACCTTCAAAGTAGCTGGGACTATAGGCACGAGCTACCACATCTGGCTAATTTTTTGATATATTGTAGAGACGATGTCTCACCAAGTTGCCCAGGCTTGTCTCGAGCCCCTGGGCTCAGGCAATCCTCTCGCCTCGGTCTCCCAAAGTGCTGGGATTAAAGGCTTGAGCCATCACACCTGGCCAGATAGGGATATTTTTTTTTTTTGAGTTGGAGTCTTACTCTGTCACCCAGACTGGAGTGCAGTGGCCACTCCTGGCCACTGCAGCCTCGGCCTGCTGGGCTCCAGCGATCCTTCCGCCTCAGCCTTCCAAGTAACTGGAACTACAGGCGTGTGCTACCACGCCTGGCTAACTTTTGATTTATTGTAGAGATGAGGTCTCGCCAAGTTGCCAGGCGGGCTCAAGCAGTCCACTCACCCCGGCCTCCCAAAGCGCTAGGATTACAGGCTGAGCCACCGAGCCTGGCCCAGATAGGGACATTTTACAGATGATTCCTTCCAAGTTGGCAGACCTGACAAAGCAGATGGGTAAGTGTGACACATTCCTTCTAGATGACTTACGAACGTAGTTAAGGAGATGGTTAAAAATGGACAGAAGAGGAGAGAAAACAATCTAACCTTATATAAAAATGTGATTACCAAGGAGGCTAGGGTTTCTCTGAGAGGAAGCAAAAGATGATGAAAATAACAGGGAAGCTGGATGTAGTACTAAGCTCAGGAGCCAGTGAAAGATTTTACCTGTAGCACACATGTTAAAGAAAATAGTTCAGCAGAAAGAATGGTCAAGGAGAACAGTCACAAAATATTTGGGAGTTTTTTTTTTAACCTTTAGAAAAAAATTTGTTACTCTGGGTTAACTCCTCAAAAAGAAATTGGAACCTCTTTGGCCATTTAGTTTTCAGAATTTGAAACCAGCAAACCACCTCTAAGAGGAGAACATATCAGGATTCTTTTTTTTTTTTTTTTTGAGTTGGAGTCTCACTCCGTCGCCCAGACTGGAGTGCAGAGGCCGGGAGCGGCCACTGCAACCTCGACATGCTGCGCTCCGGCGATCCTTCCACCTCAGCCTTCCAAGTAGCTGGAACTACAGGCATGCGCTACCACGCCCGGCTGATTTTTTGATTTATTGTAGAGATGAGGTCTCTCCTGCCCAGGTGGGTCATGAACCCACGGGCTCAGGCAATCCACTCACCTCAGCCTCCCAAAACGTGGGATTACAGGTTGAGCCACCGAGCCCGGCTAGGATTCTTTATGGAGCAGCTCTGCGAAAGAGTAAAAGTTGACAGCTGTCTGATTGGGGAAAATGCAGAATCAATAAAGAATGGAGACTAAAGGAAGCAGGCTTGTATTATAACACAAAAGCAGATGACTAACAATGCAGAAGAAGACAGCTCGGAATATGATGGAAATCCAGACAAATTCCCAACAGGGGATGCAACATAGAGAAAGGGATTTCCAGGTGTAAAGTCTGTATGAGGTACGGAGGGGACCATGGGGCTCAGTGGAAGACACCATAAGATTCAACGTTCTATTAAGTAGAGTGAAGGTACTTTACAAGAATAAGGGTTTAAACTATGAATCCAAAAGTCAAATGGCCAAGAGAGCAATTAGGGGCATCACTGAGTGGGCAAAATCTGACAATACACAGTGACCATTAACCACGCTAGAAACAGATGAATGGCCCTGGGAGACAAGAGAAGGGAGGTGGTACAACTTGTTAATCAAGAGAAGACTTTCAGGACCAGCGCATCTACTGGAGATGCTGGGCCTTCAGGCCCCAGTGGTTGCAGCCTCCAGACTCTCCCCCCAGTCCCTCAGACAATAAAGCCTGTTGGTCCCTGACAGCTAGGGCACTCCTTGCCATTAAGTAACTCTTGCCAGAGTAGTTCACCAGGCTCCTGACTCCACCCATTCAGGCCTCTGCTCAAATGTCACTCCTACAAATAGACTCCCTCACGACCTCTGCCAAAAATAGCTTCAAGTCGACTCCATCTCTTCTCCCTGGTCCAGTTTTTGTGGCTCTTACATCACCCAGTTGGGAAGTACGTAGTCACCTCTCCCTACATACTTAGTGTTCCTCTCCTCTACTAAAACATAAGCTTACGTGGGCAGAGACCATTTCAGGCATCGCTGATCCCCTGGCAGGCTTGGCACCTGACCTGGCATGAGCTGAACAAATATCTGAATGAATGAAAAAAAAAAAACTTCACCCAAAATGACATATTGTCTTGGCATGTAACCTGGCAATCTTTGAGCCTGGGTTTGAGCCCAGTTTTGTTAATAGCTCACTATGTGGCCTGGGGCAAATCACTTCACCTCTCTGGGGACCCCACCTGCCCCAAGACAAGTGGATCAAGTGAGGACTAAAGTACCCTTCCAACTTTTCAGTCTGCAAAACAAGGGTCTGATCTTCCCCTCAAGGCAACTTGTTACTAGCTGAGGGTGGGTTATGATTTACCTCAGATCAACACATTTTTTAAAAATCTGAGTTTTTTGTTTTTGAGTCAGGGTCTTACTCTGTCATCCAGGCTGGAGTGCAGCGGCAGTAGCAGATCACCGCTCGGCCTCCTAGGCTCAGGCAATCCTTCCACTTCAGCCTCCTGAGTAGTTGGAACTACAGGTGCCACATCAGGCTAATTTATTTTATTTTTGTAGAGACAGGTCTCACTATGGTGCCCAGGCTGGTCTCAAACTCCTGGGCTCAAGCAATTCTCCTGCCCTGGCCTCTCAAAGTGCTGGGATGACAGGCATGAGCCACGGTACCTGGCAAAGTTGCTTTTCAAAAAGTCTCTCCTTCAAGCCGCACAGTGCTGGGTAAATAGCAACAGGAAGGAAATCTGACAGAAGCACAGTGCTGCTGTGAGAAGAAGCGACTCCACAGCAGGAAAGTTTACTAAAGGGCAGAATGACACCTGCTTTCCCACATTTTTAATTATTTATTTATTTTGAGTTGTAGTCTCAACTCTGCCATGCTGGCATGCAGGGGCATGCTCATGGTCACTGCAATCTTGACCTGCTGGGCTCAGGCAATCCTTCTGTCTCAGACTTCCAAGCAGCTGGAGCTACAGGCATGCACCACCACGCCTGGCTAATTTTTTAAAAATTTATTGTAGAGACCAGGTCTCGCCAAGTGCCCAGGCTGGTCTTGAACCCCTGGACTCGGGCAATCCTCTCACCTCCACCTCTCAAAGTGCTGGGATTACAGGCGTGAGATACCATGCCCGGCTGATATTTTGACTTACTGTAGAGATGAAGTCTCGCCACATTGCCCAGGCAAGTCTCGAACCCCTGGGCTCAGGCAATCCTCTTACCTCCGCCTCCCAAAGTGCTGGGATGACAGGCATGAGCCACCGTGCCTGGCTGCTTTCCCACATTTTTTAAAGCATCAAGATGACAGTCAATTGGAGGGAAGGGGCTCACTCTGAAGAGAATGGACTGGTGGATGGGGGAAGGAAAAGGAATCACCAGCCGGGAGTGAGACAGCAGGAGCTGAAGGAGCCTGGACTCCAGACACCCCCCCAACACACACGCACACTTTCATCTCCTCACAGGACCTCAAAGACTCGACTCTAGGCTCTGAGACTCCTCGCATGACCCCAAGTGCCCAACTCCAGATGCTGGGTCTCGTGTTCCCCCTATGACACCCGGCACCACTGACGGGGGCACAAGACCTTCCAGACTTCGGGGTGCAAGGCGGGGGATGCGCTCCCGGGTTTCCCAAGAGGCCCGACTTCAGGTTCCCAGGGGATGCCTGGGCTTTCGCGTCGACCCGCCCCCATCCCAAGGACTTCTGGTGGGGTGCGCTCGCGTAGACGCTCCCGAAGCTGAGCCCCGAGGAGCTGGTGACTGCAGGACTCAGCCACCGATCTGGGGGTGTCCCCAACGCCACCCACGAAGGGGACGCTCCTGAGAATCTGACGATGCGGGGTCCCTGTTGTTCCCAGGAAGAGGCAACGCTCTGAGTACACGAAAGGGGGGGCCTGGAGCCCGGTCAGTCCCCAGAAGCCAGAAGTAAACTTGGGGACGAGGCTTTAGGACCCCCCGAGGAGTCGGGGGCTTCGGGGTTCCGCAGAGGCGGGCAGGGGTTACGCCTGGCTAAGGAGGTCGCTCCCCCAGCCCCCCAAGGAATGGGCTCCCGCCCCGTCAGTCCAATCCTCGCAAGGAGCTCGCGCCTCCGCCCTCGCGGCCCGGCCAGCGCTCACCGCCTTCTCCAAGTGGCTGCGCGCCTGCTCGCTGTTCTTGGTGTGGTGGTAGAGCACGGAGCCTAGCTGCAGGTGCGTGCGGGCCTCGATGCGCTGCGGCGGCTTGAAGGGGAACACGGCCTGCAGGCAGTGCACGCACAGGCGGATTTTGGGCGGACTGGAAGTGCGGAAGTGCTCGGCGAAGCCCAGAAGCGCCAGATACCACGACTCGGCCGCCTCAGCCTGCGCTGCCTGGGCCGCAGCCGCCTGGGCAGCCACCGCCGCCTGCGCCGCCATTTTGGCTTCTACAACAACAAGCCGCCGCCACAGGGAGGCGGAAGTGGGCGCGCGGGGCGGGGCCGGGTGCTCCTCCCGGCACTCGCGATAGTTGCCGCCAAAAGCATCCTGGAACATGTAGTTTATATCTGGAGTGGCCGCCGCTCTGGGAAGGTGTGAGAAAGAGCGACTCCCTTAGGTCTTTGGGACGGATATTTAGACATCGCCAACAGGCTCATGCTTGCGTCTGTGTAAGAAGCACCCTGGCGTCCCCGTCCTGGCAGGGCGCGGCTGACCGATGCGGACTACATCTCCCATCGGGCTACGCATGCTATAAGAAATGCCCTTAAGTGGCCCCGGAGCATTGTGGGATTGGATGAGTCTCAAGATGGACAACCGGGATGTTGCAGGTAACAGCTCCCGCCTCCCCTCAAGCGCCCGCCTCAGTCCTTGCGGCTACTTGTCGGCGCTCTGTCCTCCCGTCGGCCCTGCACCGACCCGCGGGCCCCTCGCTTCAGCATCTGGGCATCCCAAAGCGGCGGTGTCTGCAGCTCCCGGTCTCCCGAGACCCCAGACCCAGGTTGCCCGCCGCCCCCGCTTGGTCTGCTGAGGACGCAACGTTTTCCGTAAAGGCCGCCACCCCGGTGGGCCCTGCGCCCTCTTTCCTAAATTACTGCCTTCAGGGCTGCTCCAAGCTCCGCTCCCCAAGACAGTGGCAACCTTGGGCTGCTCTGCGCGCGTCTCTTCTTTGCAGCCGCCTTCTGGCCTGTGTCCCGCTTTGTGGAAAAGCTGCTTTTCCGAAATATTCTGAGGTTCTCTTTGCACACTTTCCCGCGTCTTTTGAACTGGCTTTTCCTCCAAGCCTTGTCCTTTCTACTCCCCCAGAATGGAATGCATTCACTCATTCAGCAAATACTTAGGGGATGCTCGTCGTGTGCCAGTCACTGTGCTAGACGCTGGGAATGCAGTAGTGACCAAAACAGGGTCCTGTCTTCCTGAAGGTTACTTTTTCTTGGAATGTCAGTGCACCAACGGGCAAATGTTAACAAAGAGCTAGTTGTGATGATTTCAGGTAAGGAGGGAAGGTCTTTTCTAGCAGAAGACATTTGAGATGAGAAGATGCCTGCTATGGGAAAGGCTGGAGGGCGGAGCCTTCCACGTTCCACGGGGGGTGGGCATCGGGATGGGGAGCGGCACAAGTGCAAAGACCCTGGGATGGGACAGGCTTGATTTTTTGAAGACTGTTAAGGATGAAGCAGAAGTAGTGAGGGGAGCAATCTCTGGCAGAACCTTGAAAATCAATTTTCAGAATTTAAAAACTTTTGGGGTGTCTCCTTTATCTCCACGGCTACCACCATAGTCTGAAGACAATGTCTTTCACTTAGAGCCAGTGTGCCTCCTTGGTCCCCTTGCTGCTCATGCACTGTCTGGTCAGAATGAGCACTCAACTAGTCAGGATGATCTTAAAAAGGTACATGGGATCTTGTCATTCCTCAGCTTTGTACTCATTTCCTAAAGCCCTTAAAGTAAAGCCCAGACTCCTTGTCATGCCCCATCCCTGCCCATCCCTGGAGCTGTCCACTCTGGCCATGCTAGGCTCTTGCTGATCTTTGGACACACCAGGCTTCTTCCTGCCTTGGGCTTCTGCATCTGCTCTGTCCTCTGCTCAGATCACTGCCCAGTTGGCGTTTCATGACGCTAACTCCTTATCCTCTGGTCCCAGCTTAGATGTCCCTGCTTCTACTCTTTCTGTTTTCTAGTGATCTTGCCTGGGCTACTCTTCATTGGAAGCCCTTTTTGGTTTCCTGCAGAACTGTTAGCACATTTTGCACTTACTTTTTTCTTGTGGAAATTGTCTCCCCAGCCAGAGGTGAATCCCATGCAGGCAGAGGCCTGATTTCTCTTATTTAGCACTTAGTACAGTGCCTGGTACATAAGCACTCTGTAAATGTTTGTTGAATAAACAAATGAGTGGAGGTATTAGTCAGTCTGAACATCAGTTGCTGTCCGGCCCGTCAAAGTCTTTGGGGGTGTTTGTGTAGCACTGATGGTGTTTTTTTTTGGGGGGGGGCACAGAGTTTCACTCTGTTGCCCAGGCTGGAGTGCAGTGGCACAACCATGGCTAACCGCAGCCTCCAAATCCTGGGCTCAAGTGGTCCTTCTGCCTCAGCCTCCCAAGTAGCTGGGACTACAAGCAGACACTACCATGCCCAGCTAATTTTTTCATTTTTTGTAAAGACAGGGTCTCAGTTTGTTGCCCAGGCTGAGCAGTGGTGATTTCTGATGTGCCTCTTTTCCCTTCTCAGGAAAGGCTAACCGGTGGTTTGGGGTTGCTACCCCCAAATCTGGAAAAATGAACATGAATATCCTTCACCAAGAAGAGCTCATCGCTCAGAAGAAACGGGAAATTGAAGCCAAAATGGAACAGAAAGCCAAGCAGAATCAGGTGGCCAGCCCTCAGCCCCCACATCCCGGCGAGTAAGTGCCTTCTGGGACTTGGATTGGGATCTTAGGGGGTTACCAGCAGAGGGTTTTGCCTGTGAGAGCAGTCAGTGTGTGCCTAATGATCCAAGGAATGACACCAGTGCCCTCAGGAGACTCGGTGTGGCAGGAGAGAATGACAGGTATGTGGGAGCCCAAAGGATGGCCTTCCAGCTTGTGTACTCAGCAGTTATTTTTGATTAGCTGTGGTGCAGGGCAAGCAGGTTGTAATAGCAAGAACCCAGGCTCTGTCTCTGTGGGGCTCACAGTCTACTTGCAAGGGCTGCCAGTGCTACCCCAGAGCTGCTGGGAGCTGACATGGGGCAGTCTGTTCCCAGGCACAGCAGCCAACATAGAGGCATAGAGAGGCTATGCATACTGAAAGCCCAGGTGGAGCCTGCCCATTGAAGAAGCAGAGAAAGGACTGACCCACAGAGGGCAGCAAGGAGAGAGAGACCCTGTGTCAGGGCAGTCTGAGTCACTGCACCAAATGGGTTGTCCAGTGACAAAGCAGATGGTAGCTCGGGCAGGGGGTCCACTTGCCTGTCCTGGGAAACATGGAAGGCAGTAAGGGTTTGATCAGAGGGTGACATGATCAGAGTGACAAGATCTGAGCATTTCACCCTAGGGGTTGGTAATCAGAGAGGCTGCCCCCTTCCCTTGGGGTCTGATGAGTGGAGTATGTTAACCTTCCTCAAAGCTTATCTTAGCTTCCACCTTTTCTAAGAGTCTATAACTTCTTGAGAACAGGACTCTGGCCTTATTACTGATAAACTTTCAAGTTGCTCAGGAACTGGGTGTTGAATGACTGCTTGTGGCCTCTAGCCCCGGGTTGTGGAAGGACTTCACAAGATGAGAAAGGTTGGCAGGGCCACCTCCCTGGTGTCTCTTAGAGGCTGCCGGATCCCAGCACCAGGAACAGACTGCTGAATGGAAACATCTGAGTGGGTGGGTGCATGCACAGGGAGCTTTGGCGATAAGGTGTTTTTAAACCTCATAGTAAAAGCATAGAGCACCAAAGGTTAGAATTTACACCTGAAGAAATAGAAAACCTTCAAGTTGCATCAAGACAGCCATTTGGATATGTTCCATGTCTTTGTTTTTTTTTATTGAAGTTGTGATCAATTTTATATCCTGCATTTACTCCCACTTTTAAAAAAGTTGTTTTTTAAAACCAGTAAAATACACATAACATTTACCACCTTTGCCACTTAGGAATATACAGTTCAGTGGTATTAAATACATTCATATTGTTGTGCAACTGTCACCACCATCCATCTCCAGAACATTTTTTTTATACATATATATGTGTATGTATGTGTATTTGTTTGTTTTCTGAGTTAGGGTCTTACTCTGTGGCCCAGGCTGGAGTGTGATTCTGGCTCACAGCCTGGACCTCCTGAGCTCAGGTGATCTTCCCACTTCAGCCTTCCTAGTAGCTGGGACTACAGGTGCCATGCCTAGCTAATTTTTGGATTTTTTTGTTGAGATGAGATCTCACTGTGTTGCCCGGGCTGATCTTAAACTTTTGACCTCAAGCAGTCCTCTTGCTTTGCCCTCCCAAAGTGATAGAATTACAGGCATGAGCCCCCAGCCTCAGAACTCTTTCATCTTACAAAACTGAAACTCTATACCCGTTAACACTTACTCCCTATTCCCCACTCCACCAGCCCCTGACACCCACCATTCTACTTTCTGTCTCTATAATTTTGACTACTCTGGGGACCTCATGTAAATGGAATCATACAGTATTGTCTTTCTGTGACTGATTTATTTCACTCAGTATGGTTTTATCCATGTGTCAGAAATTTCTTCCTGTTTAAGGCTGAATAACATTCCATTTTAGGTTGGACTACGTTTTGCTTCTTCATTAATCTACAGAACACTTGGTTGGTTCCAAGTTTTAGCTATTGTCAATAATGCCACTGCCTCCTACTTTTTAAAAGCTTTTTCCTGCATTACAACTCTCCAGAACCATCAGAGTTTTACATTTATTTGTTTGTGTGTTTTTTATTTTTTATTATTATTTTTAAGTCAGAATCTCTGTCACCCAGGCTGGAGTACAGTGACACGCTCAGCTACCACAGCCTTAATCTGCTGGGCTCAGGCAATTTTTCTGCCTCAGCCTTCCATGTAGCTGGAACCACAGGTAGGCACCATCTTGCCCAGCAAATTTTCTGATTTTTTTGTAGACATGAAGTCTCGCCAAGTTGCCAAGGCTTGAACTCCTGGGCTCAGGCAATCCTCTTGCCTCTGCCTCCCAAAGTGCTGGGAGCCACTGCACCCGGTTATTCTAGATATTTCATACACCGCATGATCTTTTGTGTCTGGTTTCTTTCAGTTAGCACAGTGGTTTTGAGGTTCATCCACCTTGTAGCATAAATTAGGTTCATTCCTTTTTATTGGCTAAAAGTTATTCCATTGTGTGGATGGATCACATTTTGTTTGTCAGGATCCAGCATTTTCAACTTCACTGTTTGTTATCAGTGGTTTTCAAAGGGGATTAGTGCCAGGCGCGGTGGCTCACGCCTGTAATTCCAGCACTTTGAGAGGTGGAGGTGAGAGGATTGCCTGAGCCCAGGGGTTCAAGACCAGCCTGGGCAGCATGGTGATACCTTGTCTCGCACACATCTGTAGTTCCAGCAACTTGGAAGGCTGAAGCGGAAAGATCGCCTGACCCCAGCTGGTCGAGGCTGTGGTGGTCATGAGCAACACTCCAGCCTGGGCAACCAAGTGAGATTCCGACTCAAAAAAACACAAAGGGGATTAGTTTGCAGCTCAGCCATTTTTTATTGCCTTTCCTCATCTCCACCTCCTTCCTGTTTCTCCTGAGGGAGGTGTACATGGTGTGAGGACAAGGCCAGGACTGGGGCTGGAGGGGTCCCCAAAAGGCCCTACTTGTTTCATATTGAGGTGATTCAGCAGCAGAACTTTCTCTTTCATGTGAGGTGTCTGTTACTGTTTCTTTTTTTCTTTTTTGAAAGGATTTATTAAGAAGACAGAAAAGCTCCCACAGTGGAAGGGGACCTGAAAGAGGTTGCCCTATTTTTTTAACTTTAGGGATAATTCACATATGTGATAGAAAAACTGGGAGAGAGAGGAGAGGAAAACAAAAACCAAAGTCCCTATAACTCTGCAATCCAGAGACACGTGATGGTTGCATGTTGTTGTGTTTTCCTAACAGCTTTTAATTCAGATGTCTTTTGGTGGAGGCAGAACCACGCTCTAGCTGTTGTATAACCTTCCTGCCTTTTTGTTTTTACTTTAACATTGTACTTGATCATTTTGTCTAAACTTTCAACTATTCAGGGCTGCCCCATCTTCCCTGTGGATGGCCCGGAATTTATTAAACCAGTGCTCCATGTTGACTATTGAGGTTGCCTATTTAGGTTAGCCATTTTTAGTTCATTAGAACAGATCCCTAGAAGGGATAGAACTTACTGGGCACAGTGGCTCATGTGTGTAATCCCAGCACTTTGGGAGGTGGAGGCGAGAGGATTGCCTGAACCCAGGGGTTCGAGATCAGCCTGGGCAACTTGGTGGGACCTCGTCTCTACAATAAATCAAAAAAAGTAGCTGGGCATAGTAGCACGTGCCTATGGTTCTGGCTACTCGGAAGGCTGAGGTGGAAGGATCGCTAGAGCCCAGAAGGTCGACGCGGGGGTGGCGGTGAGTGTGTGTGCCACTGCACTCCAGCCTGGGTGAAGCAATGAGACTCCAACTCAAAAAAAAAAAAAAAAAAAGTAATGGAGGCAAGTGCAATGGCTCAAACCTGTAATCTCAGCACTTTGGGAGGTGGAGGCGAGAGGATTACCTGAGCCCAGAAGTTCAAGATCAGCCTGGGCAACATGGCAATACCTCATCGATACAATAAATCAAAAAATTAGCTGGGTGTGATGGTGCACACCCATAGTCTCAGCTGCTTGGAAGGCTGAGGTGGAAGGATCACCTGAGCCCAGGTGGTGGAGGCTGCAATGGCCATGATTGTGCCACTGCACTTCAGCCTGGGCAACAGATGAGACTGACTTTAAAAAAAAAAAAGCAATAGAGGCTCATTACAGAATAAATGGAAATGTAGAAAAGCTAAAATATAGAAAGGAAGGGGAAAAATCAACAAAGCCTCTCTACCTTGCAATAACCACTGTGAGCACTTTGGTGTATGCCTTTATTTTGCCCTCTAAATTAGAAATAGAAGGAAGTGAGGCTATAATCACGATATGCTCTACATCTTCAGTTTCCTACTACAGCATATCATCATCCTGCCCAATCTCAGAAATTCCTTGCACATGCTGTTTTTCAAAACCGCACTACATTCCACCATATGGATGTATCCAATAATGGCAAAAGCTCATGGAACCCACAGGTTTTGAAATCAAGTTCTAGCCTTCTTTGGTAGATGTGTGCTACCACGCCTGGCTATTTTTTGTTTTATTGTAGAGATGAGGTCTTACCAGGTTGCGTGGGCTGGTCTCCAACCTGTGAACTCAGGCAATACACTCGCCTCAGCCTCCCAAAGTGCTGGGATTATAGGCTGAGCCACTGAACTCGGCCCCTATTACTTTTAAAAAGGGGAAAATTGATTTGAATTAAACTTATTTATTTATCTGTTTTTCTGTGTTGGTGTCTTACTCTGGCCCAGACTGGAATACAGTGGTACGGTCACAGCTCACCGCAGCCTCAGACACCTGCGCTCAAGTTATTCTCCGGCCTCAGCCTCCCAAGTAGCTGGGACTACAGGCACACGCTACTACACCCAGCTAATTTTTAAAAATTATTTATAGATAATAGGTCTCACTATGTTTTTTGGGGGGGTTTTGTTTTTTGTTTTTGGGTTGGAGTCTCACTTCGTCACCCAGGCTGGAGTGCAGTGGTACACTCATGGCCACCCCAGTGTCGACCTGCTGGGCGCCAGTGATCCTTCCACCTCAGCTTTCCAAGTAGCTGGAATTACAGGCGTGTGCTACCGCGCCTGGCTAATTTTTGATTTACTGTAGAGACGAGGTCTTGCCAAGTTGTCCGGACTGGTCTCGAACCTGAGGGCTCAGTCAATCCACTCGCCTTGGCCTCCCAAAGTGCTGGGATTACAGGCTGAGCCACTGAGCCCAGCCAGGTCTCACTATGTTATCCAGGCTGGTCTCAAATTCCTGGGCTCAAGTAGTCCACTGGCCTTGGCCTCCCAAAATGCTGGGATTACAAGTGTGAGCCACCATGCCTGGCTAAACTTATTTATTTATTTTAAAATGAGACAGGGTCTTGCTCTGTTGCCTAGGCTGGAGTACAGTGGCACAATCATAGCTCATTGCAGCCTTGAACTTCTGGGCTCAAGCTATCCTCCCACCTTAGCCTCCTGAGTACCTGGGACTAAAGGCATGTACCACTATACCTGGCTAATGCTATTTTTGAGACAGGCTAGTCAAGGAGGGCAGCTCTGACAACAGTATATCAGCTGTGCCCAGCTCTGAATTAAATATATTTAGGCCCCTCAGTTTGTTTTTTTGTTGATTTGTTAAAGTATAAAATGTACTCTTTTTTTTTTTTGAGTTGGAGTCCCACTCTGTCACCCAGGCTGGAGTACAGTAGCATGCACACAGCCAGCACAGCCTTGACCTGCTGGGCTCAGGCGATACTTGACCTGCTGGCCTCAGCCTTCCAGTTAGCTGGAACTACAGGCATGCGCCATCACGCCCAGCTAATTTTTTTATTTATTATAGAGATGAAAGCTGGGCTCGGTGGCTGAGCCTGTAATCTCATGCTTTTGGGAGGCTAAGGTGAATGGACTGTCTGAGCCCGCGGGTTTGAGACCCACCTGGGCAACTTGGCGAGACCTCATCTCTACAATAAATCAAAAAATTAGCTGGGCATGGTAGCGCGCACCTGTAGTTTCAGCTATTTGGAAAGCTGAGGCGGAGGGATCGCCGGAACCCAGCAGGTTGAGGCTGCGGTGGCCGGGAGCGGCCACTGCCCTCCAGTATGGGCGACAGAGTGAGACTCCAACTCAAAAATAAATAAATAAATAAATAAATAAATAAATAATTGTAGAGATGAGGTCTCGCCGAGTTGCCCAGGCTGGTGGTTTCCCTGGCTGGTCTCAAACCCTTGGATTCAGTCAATCTTCTCACCTCAGTTTCCCAAAGTGCTGGGATTATAAGTGTGAGCCACTGTGCCCGGCCCGTACTCTTTACAAAGAAAGAAAAGCAAAAGGGGAGAGTAAAAATGATTAAAATGTAAAACCCCTTATAATTTTCCCACCAAGAGATTGCTTTGGGTGTTTTTCTGTGAACGTGTGGAGCCCACAGAAGTGCTTGGTGGCCCTGGCTTGGAGCTGTGGGCATACATGATGAAGATACACAAGCCCTGCCTCAGACAACTCTAAGCTAGCAGGAAACTGTAATGACCTTGATAATTAACTGGCAAGGCAGGACGGGTGCTGTACAGGAGGAGAGCAGGAACCATTGTGTCGGGGTCATCTGGACTCGGAGGGTCAGTATTCAGGCAGAGGTCACACATGTGGTATTAGTCTTAGAACAAGGTTGTCCCCAGCTCACCACGCTGGAGCCTGCCCTATGTAGTCAGTGGTAGTCCCCAGAAGTCTTTGAGGGACAGTTTTGGTCCCACTAGGGGTGGGTGTGCAGCTGTGATTGGTGAGGTGCCAGCATCTGCCTTGTCCTCCTTGCTGCTCCTCTCACCTGATCTTGCTCTTGTCCTGTCTTGGTTCTAGAATTGCAAATGCACACCACTCTTCCTGTGTTTCCAACAAGTTTGCCAATGACGGTAGCTTCTTGCAGCAGTTTCTGAAGCTGCAGAAGGCACAGACCACAGGTGGGTACCATGTCCTTACCTCATGCTGCTCTGTCTCCTCCAGGGGTCACCAGGCACATTGGATGTGACAGGTTCCACCTCAGACTTGTTCCTCTCATGCTGTGTTCATCGAGCATTCTCATTCCACCCATCTCCACACCAAATACCGAGGGGACAAGCACAGACCTTATCCTTGAGGGGCTTATCCTGCAGAAGTAGAGGCAGCCAAACTGGGTTTCAGTCCAGGGGGGTTGGGGCTATGACTCAGCCCTCCCCAGGGCTGTGGAACCCCAAGGGGACAGCTGAGGGTAAGTCTTGGTTGGGGAGAGGACAGGCGTCACCAGTTTGGGTGAGTTTAAGCCCACCAGCAGGGGTAAACGGGCCTTCTGCAGATGAGGTCTGTGTGGGCGCCAGGCTGGCCTAAGGCACCTGAGCTGCGTCAGGAAACAGCAGGTTCAGGGCCTGCTGTGGTTGACGTGCAGGGCAGACAGGTGGCCTGGAGGTGGCAGGGTGCCTCATGAAATCTTGGGGTGCTGGTGTTTGTTGAGTTCCACCCCTGTGCCAGGGAATGCAGACCCACTCTGTGCCTGCCATGTCCACACACTGTGCAAGCCCATGACCCCTGTCCTCTCATTGCATCCTCCAGAGGGACGCTTGTCCCTGCCCCAGAGTGTTTCCCTTCAAGGGATATTTGACAGCACACTTAGTCTTCTCCACTCAGAATTCACAGCTTTGCCATTTACACTTCTGATCTTTTATTTAATGATGAAGAACATCACAGGAAGTTGAAGCCCTCCCATTCCCCCTTTCTTACAGGAAACTACTGTCAAGACGTTGTTTTGTGTTCTGACAACCCATGTTGTCGCCCTCTTACCTGAGCAGTGTGTGGCAATTGTTTGGATGATTGGCCATTTATGCAGATGATGACATATGTGCGTTTTGCTTCATGCCTTGTTTTTTCATTCGACTTGTTTTTCTAAGTCTAGATGATACATACGTGTAAATCTCTCTCTTTGGGTTCAACTTCTGTAGGCAGCTGGTCACCTCCCCGCTTTCCATTGAGGAAACTGAGCCTTAGAAAGATAAGGCCTCTGGCAGGGCACGGTGGCTCATGCTTGTAATCCCAGCACTTTGAGAGGCTGATGTGAGAGGATTGCCTGAGCCCACGGGTTTGAGGCCAGCCTGGGCAACTTGGCAAGACCTCATCTCTACAGTAAATCAAAAAATTAGCCGGGTATAGTGGCATGTGCCTGTAGTTCCAGCTACTTGTAAGGTTGAGGTGGAAGGAACATCTGAGCCCAGGAGGTTGAGGCTGTGGTGGACGGGAGCATGCCACTGCCCTCCAGTATGGGTGACAGAGTGACTCCAACTCAAAAAAAAAGAAAAGAAAGTGGTAATTAGCTGGGCGTGGTGGCTCACGCCTATAATCCCAGCACTTTGGGAGGCAGAGGCAAGAGGATTGCCTCAGCCCAAGGGTTTGAGACCTGCCTGGGCAATTTGACAGACCTCATCTCTACAATAAATCAAAAAATTAGTCAGGTGTGGTGGCACGTGCCCATAGTTCCAGCTACTTGGAAGGCTGAGGCAGAAAGATCACTGAGGCTGCAGTGGCCGGGAGCATGCCACTGCTCTCCAGTCTGGGTGACAGAATGAAACTCCAACTCAAAAAAAGAAAGAGGGAAGGAGGGAGGGAGGATGAGGCTCTCACTTGAGCCCAGGAGTTCAAGGCTGCAGTGAACTACAGTTGCACCACTGCACTCCAGCCTAGGTGGCAGTGTGAGACCTTGTCATTGAAAGAAAAAAGAGAGGGAGAGCAGTGCCAGCCTGTACCATGAGCAGTGGGGCCCTGGTCCTGCCATTGAGACAGGGAGCCAGCTGCTTTATGATGCTGCTCCCTACATAACTCAGGATTGTCCTGAAACTGTCAGACCCACTCCTAACCCCACCCAACCCCACCCACAGCCTTGCTGTAGGTGCTCAGGGAGACTTGGCTTGCGTTATTAGAGTGGCAGGTTTCCAGGTCTTCTAGACTCAGCCCTCTTGTCAGCACCCCCACCAGGCAGCATCCCCTGTGCGAGAAATGGGACCCCTGTCAGGTGCATAGTGGGACAGCCAGGTGGGAACCACCACCCAGGGGAAGCCCGCCTATATCAGTGGTTGCGCAGTTTGCTAGTTGGAGCTGGCCTTTGACCTTTGTCAGGTTTCTTAGGGAATGGCTAAGAAAACCTAAAGCCAGGCCGGGCGTGGTGGCTTAGCCTGTAATCCCAGCACTTTGGGAGGCCAAAACAAGAGGATTGCCTGAGTCCAGGGGTTTGAGACCAGCGTGGACAACTTGGCGAGACCTCGTCTTACGATAAATCACAAAAACTAGCTGGGTATAGTGGCATGCATCTGTAATTCTAACTACTTGGAAGGCTGAGGAGCCCAGCAGGTTGAGGCTACAGTGGCCGTGAGGGTGCCACTGCACTCCAGTCTAGGCAACAAGAGTGAGCCTCCAACTCAAAAAAAAAATAAAAAGAAAACCTAAGGCCAAGTTCATCTATATAGATTGAGGAAGGGTGGTCTGAGTCCTTATCCATCAGGTCTCAGGCTGAGAACACCCAATAGGTGGCTCTAGCCATTCACCTTCACCACAAACCATCAGGTGAGTGGTTGAAAGACCAAGATTCAGAGGCTTGTCCAGAAGAGCTGATGTGTCCCCAGGCTGTCTGTGCAAGTGCCATTGAGGCACCTCTAGCCAGAGATGCCGCCCGCAGAGCCCAAGTTTGTTCTCTTCTGGCTTGGGGAACCACAACAGGTCATTCCTTTCTGAGCCTCTGTGTCTCCATCTGTGAAATGCGGGTGGCCTCTCTGAGTGCTTCCTGGGCCCTAGTGCCAGAAGCCGAGGACCCCACCCCCTGGGGCCTGCAACACTGGGGCTAGACAGGAAATGGGAGCTGGGCCCAGCAGCCCCTGAGTGTGCGTGTCCCTCCTTTCATCCCAGACGACCCCCCCAGCACACCCAGCGCCCCTCCCAGCACGCCCACCCCCAGCATCGGGAAGAGGTCCCTCCTTATCAGCAGGCGGACAGGCCTGGGGCTGGGTAGCCCACTGGGCCAGGTGAAGAACTACTCGCATGCCAAGCAGCTGCCCGTGGCACACCGCCCTAGTGTCTTCCAGTCCCCGGATGAGGACGAGGAGGAGGACTACGAACAGTGGCTGGAGATCAAAGGTAAGTTGAGGGGGCTGCTGCCCCTCCTGCTGACCAACACCTGCACTCTGGCAGGTGGGATCCGTGGTCAGTGGGGCAAGCATGGCCGGGGGTGTGGGGTGCTTGGGGCTGAGCCGCCGGCCCTCCCAGGTGAGGGGAGTAAAGGAGGGTGTGGGGAGGGCCCTGGACAGCAGCCTCAGGCACAGGCCGGGCAGTAGCATGGGCTTTGTCCTTGAGAGCAGTGGGAACAGTCATCTGCTTGTGGTGGCCCATCCCCAGCCAGGGTGGGGTATGGGGCCCTTCTCAAGGGAACGTTTACTCAAGAAGGGCATCCATGTGTCCCTTCTTGTTTGACATGAGGGGAGGAGCTTCTGGGGCTCCCCAGCCTGGGCCAACATCCTCAGCCTGTGAGGCCCTGAAGCCTCATCCTGGGCTGCCTGACCCCAGCAGCTCAGATCAGAGGCAGGAATCCTTGGGTGGAGGGCATGCCCTCCTCCCCTGCGGGAGGACAGTCATTGGTCTTGGGTGAGCCTGTCCAGGCCCCAAAGTGTAGGAGGGTGAAGGCAGGGTGGCAATGGCAGCACTCCCAGTGATTCCAGCCCTGTCCATGTCCAGAATGAGGCTATGTGACACTTGAGCCACGAGGAGGCCTGGCTGGTGTGGTCACATCACCCTGACAGTGCAGAGTGAGGTGACTAGGTAGTTGTGTTAGGGCAGCTTGGAGGCCCCTAGCTCTGAATGAGGGTGCTGGCTTCTGGCCAGGTGTCTGAGCAGGTCAAGGCCAGCCTGGCCCTAGACCACCAGCCAGGGCAGAGCTAGGGAGGGACTTTTTCACAGGGAGCTGTTCTGGCAGCTCCTATGGGGTTCTGTTGACAATCACTGCTTTACAAGGGGTAGGGGGCATTCTGAGGCCTGGGGGCCTGCTGTGGCTTACTGTCCTGTGGCCTCAGAAATGCACCTGTTCCTGTAAACAGCCACCAGGTCAGGGTTGTTGCTGGGCACACGTAAGGAGGGTGAAGCTAGGAGAAAGGCGGACACAGAATGCCCCCAGGACCTCACCTGCTTCCCCGTGCCCCATGCTTCCTGGTAGCCCAGGCGGCAAGGGGAATAAGGTTGGCCACAGGTTTGGCATCTGGCCCAGTTGCCAGGCACTAACTGACAGTGACAAACCTCCTGTGGGTCTCCTAAGAGGGACATGATCTGTATAGTGGCTGGCAGACTCACAGCCCCAGGAACAGGCCAACAAAAAAAATGTGAAAGCAAGTCACACATGGCTTGAGGGGGGCGGCTAATCCATCTGTAAACATATATCTTTATAGCTCTGTTCCCTGAAAAGGCCCCGAGATAATGATTAAGCCCGTGGCAGTGAGCATCCCTAGCACCCAGCTGGTGGTCTGGAGACAGTTTCTCACTATCGGAACCAGGACTTCTTGGAGAAATGACTGGCTCTGGGTCTGGGCAGGAAGTATATGAGCTGATCCTGGACCGCCCTGTCCCAGCAGATGGCATGGAGGCCGGCAGAGACTCCTGGGGTCATGTCCAAAGCTCCCAGGAGCCGGCCTGAAGAGGCTGCACCCGCTGCCAAGCTTCTATGATGACATTAATTGCCGTGGAGTGAAACCCACCCAGTGTGTTTAAATCAGAGCTCGTTAACGATATTTTAAAAGCAGAATGTGTCATCTTTGAAGGATGAAAGGGAACCGATGTATTATACTGAAAACTGGTAAATAAAAGAATAAAGCATTTCCCCCCAAACCCCAGGGGAGGCTGGATATGTTTTCTGCCGGCTCCCAGTCTGGGCTCTCCACAGCCTCACATGCGCCCTGTGCATCTCACAAAGACGTGAGACTGACTCCCCTCGCCACGGCGTTCTGTGCCTGGACCTGGGACACCTGCCATGTTCCCGCATCTCACACTCTTCTCCCCACCCCTCTGTCGTTGTGGTCCCTAGAGAGAGTGTGCCTATTGACTGTGGGGTGTGTGAGTTGAACCCCAGTACTGACAGCCTCCTTAAAGTTTCACCCCCAGAGGGAGCCGAGACTCGGAAAGTGATAGAGAAATTGGCCCGCTTTGTGGCAGAAGGAGGCCCTGAGTTAGAGAAAGTAGCTATGGAGGACTACAAGGATAACCCGGCATTTGCGTGAGTACCTGGGGCAAGGGGCGGCCGCGGCTGCTTCAGTGTTTGCTGCACAGTTGCACATGCAGGGCTGGGCGCTTGCTTGCATGGGCTGGGTGCTGTCCTGAGTGCTTCCCAATTCTCACCAGAGGTGGCAGGGGCTCTCATGTGGCTCAAGACTTGCTTTCAGTCCTGTCCAGCATCTGCTGGCCAGCTGCTCTTGCATGATGGAAGTCCCTTGGGTCCGCCTGTCACAGACACTCAAGGTCCTCTCTCTTGCAACTTCTTCCTCTCCAGATTTTTGCACGATAAGAATAGCAGGGAATTCCTCTACTACAGAAAGAAGGTAGCTGAGATAAGAAAGGAAGCGCAGAAGTCACAGGCAGCCTCTCAGAAAGGTAAGCAGGTAGAGGAGCAGGAGGTTCTGGGGAGGGGGCAGTGTGGAATCAGGGCTCCCAGAGGCTGCTGCGGTATGGGATGGCACCACATGGTGCCCATGGCTGGTGGGGGCCCATACCCTCCCAGGCAGGTGGGGTTATGCTGGGAGTGGGGCTGACACCGCCCTCTGTGCCAGTGTTCTGAGGACCTGGGTGAGGTCAGGCGCCAAGCCATGCACGTGGGGTGCAGGTGCTGACTGGGAGTTAAGGTCGCATTCAGGAGGTCAGCTCTGTACATGTAAAGGGAACAGACGGAATGTTTGCCTATTGGGTTGTTATTTTCACAAGAGTTAATGGGCTCCAACTTTGTGCTGGGCACTGAGACATAGTGCCTCACACATGGGGAGAGGTCTGGGAGGTAGAGAACAGTCACAGTCACCGGTGAGACTCTGATGGGATGTATTACAGGGGCAGGGAGATGCTGGCTGCTCTTTGCTGTAATGGTATAAAATCCCAGCCAAGTGTTGGTGGGCTCTTGGGGGATTGAGGTTTAGGCAGAACATGGGCCACAAAAGTGTGCAGTGGCTCATGCCTGTAATCCCAGCATTCTGGGAGGCCAAAGCAGGAGGAGTGCTTGAGCCCGGGAGTTTGAGACCAGCCTGGGCAACATAAAAATCCAAAATATTTACCCAGGTGTGGTGGTATGTGCCTGAAGTCCCAGCTGCTCGGGAGATTGAAGTGGGATGATCCCCTGAGTCCAGGAGGTCAAGGCTATAGTGAACCATGATCTTGCCACTGCACTCTAGCCTGGGTGACAAAGTGAGACCCCTGACCAAAAAAAAAAGAAAAACTTGTTTGTTGTGTCACCTGTGGTTCTTTACCCCGAGCCTCTCCCTGTGAGAAGAGGCCCTGGGGCAGAGGCAGCCCCAGCTGAAAGACTTGGGCAGGGGCTCCTGCTTCCCTCCTGCGCGACTCAGACCCACCCCCACTCTCCACCACCTCGTCCCTGCTGGTGGGCCTTGCTGGGTGGGAAGGGGTGGGGGCGGGAGTGCTAGACACACTGTAATGTTGTCCCCTGTTTGGTCCCAGTGCAGTAACCTGATTCCCATTTGCCTGTTTCTCTTTGCATCATCCCTAAAGTAAACCCCACTGGTTGCCTGTGGGGTCCTTAGCAGAGTTAGGCTGTTGGGTGTGGTGAGTTGAGCCCAGTACTGATAGCCTGCTTAAAGTCTCGCCCCCAGAGGATGAAGAGGTCAGGAACCTTGCAGAAAAGTTGGCCAGGTTCATAGCAGACGGGGGCCCCGAAGTGGAAACCATCGCCCTCCAGAACAACCGCGAGAACCAGGCATTCAGGTAAGGGGGCCCTCTGGGGAGGTGACCCTCACTCTGGCCATAGCCCCCCTGCAGTTGGGGAAATGGGGCGCAGCGTGATTCAGCTGCTTGCTAGGGGCCCACAGTGACAAACTTGCAGGGCCAGGACTCTGACCTGGGAGTTTCTGACCCCAGAACCCAGCTCTGCCACCCATGGGCATTCCCCAAGCACACGCCAGTCCCTTTGGGCGGTCCATGAGGCGGGTGCATGGGGGCCACTGGGGCCTTTGTGGAAAGTCTCTAGCACTTGCCCAGCTCCATGTGTGACACAGCAGCCCCTGGCTGGGGGGCAGGCCGGCTCTTAAGTGGAAATTCAGAGTGTTGATACTGCACGCATCCTCAAGAGCTTCCCTTTATGATGGGAACCTCAGGAGCTGAGCAGGGGGGCCCTCAGTTTGTGTGCAGGTTCCACAGAGGGTCTGGCAGGTAGCCTCCCTGTTGTTCCCGGCCACACCATCATACCCCAGCCCCAAGGACTGGGTGTGTGTTCGCTCACCCATTCATTCATTCATTCATCCATTCATTCATCCACTCATTCATCTGTTGGGTGGATTCAGCACCTTTTTTGGGCCCAAGGAAGCAGGTGGGTGCTGGAGGGGTATAGATACTGCAGGGTCTTGCTTGGGAGGTGGACACTGAGGCCAATGTGGGGTGACGCACCTGTGAGGACACTCTTGACCAGGAGCAGCAGCCACCTGGGCTGGTTGATTTCAGCTACTCTACATGGCATCAGGGATGAGGTCATTTGTGCTTCCACGGTCACTGGTCGTGGTTGTGGAGGGTGGGCAGTCATGGCTGGCCAGGTCCATGCAGATGGGGACAGTGGGCAACCATTGGGAGGTGGGGCTGATGGAACGTGGGGGCAGGAGGCAGGGAGGGTTGAGGCTTAGGAGGCTCCATGGATGGGGCAGGGAAAGGGCTGTTTGGGTTCAGGTGTGTCTGAGTCTGGTACCTGGGCGGCTGAAAGAGTGTTTGGGTTGGAGTTTAGGAGAGGGGTCTTTCTGGGACTAGAGGCCACTCTGGAGGTCCCAAATCCCAGACTTGCCCTGGTGACTGTTGAGCTGCCGGCCTGAACTGTGCCGTTGAGTTAATAGTGTATTCTAAGTCATTGCAGCCTTTCTTCATTTACTTAATCAAGGGAATTTCAATAGGAAACTTAGTTTACTGTCAGTCACTGTTAGAGCCCTGACTGTGGAGCCCTGTTGCAGGAAAATCCGACAAGGTTATGGAATTCGATCCAAGGCCCAGAGCCCAGGTGGCTCTGCCTGGTCAGAGAGAATCTAGGTTCAATAGCTCCAGCCCAGCCTCTCCCCTGGTATCAGAACTGAGATCTGTCGGTGCAGGCGTCTCTGGGCCCTCCTGGGTCCGTCTTGGTGGTCTGG
The DNA here is from genome assembly GCA_963574415.1 of Tarsius wallacei. NCBI lineage: Eukaryota > Metazoa > Chordata > Mammalia > Primates > Tarsiidae > Tarsius > Tarsius wallacei. Next base: position 31,254 of record CAUYQG010267133.1, read on the forward strand.
GGACAGGGGCATTGTTGGTGGACACCCTGCTTGTCAGGTGTGGCTGCTGTGGAGGCTAGACCAAGGGAGGTCACCAGGGTTTGGGGTCTCAGGTGACCAGAGGGAGAAAGGGCTGAAGGGAGTGTATCCTCATACTCACTGCAGAGGCAAGAACTGGACCAGGAGAGAACTGGGGGCAATCAGAGGTCCAGGCTGCAGCAGGGTGTGCAGGTTTGTACTAAACAGACTTGAATCAAATGCTGATGGACACATGCGGTTGGCAGCGCCTCCTCTCAACTCCAGATCCAATAGACACCTCATGTTTCTGCTGCTCGAGGCTCTTCCCTATCCCTCCTGATTCCTCATGTAAACTGGGCACACCCTAGGGGCCTTGTAACAACCACACAGCTATAAAGTAGCTGGAAGTGCCCATTCCTCTGATCACTCTTCCTCCCACTTCTGAAGTACATCCCCAGAAATAATGTTAAGTTCTCATAGAAATGAAACTGAGACAGTGAGGGTCTGGCCTCTGTGGGCTGAACTCCTATACACACATCTCCCAGTGGTATGCATGGCCCCGTGCCGTCTAGTAACCTGGTGTGCTGGGCTCTTGGGGATGAGGAAACCAAGGCCAGGCCTGTCAGTGGAGTATGGCTTCACTGTTCTCAGAGGAAAGGTTTATGTTGTCAGGTTAAATAAGACATTTAAAAAAAATCAGAACGCGTAAAATAGAATCATAGCTCTGTTCAGATAAATCTGTACTGAAACTGGCAGGAAAGACCCCCGAGTGTTAATGGTGACTGTCCCTGGGCTTAGGGTAGGATTAATTCTACCAGAGGGGTGTCTTGGTTATAGAATCCCCTGTATGTGTGCCCAGGCCTGCTCCACCTTCCCTTCCCTGGGGGTCCTTCGTGAGGTGCCCTCACAGTTGGGCAGACCCTTCAGGGGACTTTGATGTGACCTTAGGGCAACTGGGAGGAGACAGCGTGAACCAGCTGCTGAGACTAGAAAGGGGCCTGTGAACCTGGAGAAGTGTCTCCTCCATCCCCCGCACTTTCCCCAGCCAGGTGAACACCTCCAGCTTGGCTGTAGATTTGTGTCTGGACTTGCCTGGCTGTTGGGAGTCTTAAATCTGGCCAACTGCTCCCCTCTCTCCTGAACAGTTACTTTTGTCTCTTATTTATTTATTTATTTATTTACTTATTTGAGTTGGAGTTTCACTCTGTCGCCCAGACTGGAGTGCAGTGGCACATCCCTGGCTACCGCAGCCTCAACTTGCTGGACTCTGACGATCCTTCCGCCTCAGCCTTCCAAGTAGTCAGAACTACAGGCGCACACTACCATACCCGGCTCATTTTTTATTTATTGTAGAGATGAGGTCTCGCCAAGTTGCCCGGGCGGGTCTCAAACCCGCAGTCTTAGGCAATCCACTCGCCTTGGCCTCCCAAAGTAGGATTACAGGCTGAGTCACCGAGCCCGGCCTTGTCTCTTAAGTTTTACAAATGTCCCTCACTGGGTCATGCATGTACCATGCCCAGAATTCCAGAGAAGACACCACATCTCCCTGTCTCCCACATCAGCTTCCTGCCGACACGTAGGCTCACCTGGACACATAGGTTCAATCTAGGAGGTTCTTGCTGCTTCCGTCTTTTATACAAAAGGAATTCACAGCATCCTTGACCCTGTGCTTCAGTGGCACTACCAGGTGCTATGAGACCCTCCAGGTTCATTAGTGCAGACCTAGCCCTTTTGTGCCCAGGGCCATGTGACCCGGACTGTGCACATGTTCAGGTCTCTCCCAGCATTTTGCCATGTGGAGCTAGGCCAGGACTCCCCTCTAGTGTGGGCCCCAGAGGCAGGACTGTTGGCTGGGGACATGTATCATCCAAGAGACATCTGGAGGTGCAGAACCTGGCCGTGAACCCAGTGCCATCTGCTGTGCTCCTCAGGTTGGGTGGGGACCCAGGAGACCTGAGGCTTACAGTAAGGTAGGGCTTCTGCCCTGAGACTGCCACCTGCCCCAAGGCAGGATTGGACTCCAGCTCTCCGTTCTGATGGTCAGTGTCTCTGTTTTGGCTCCATTCAACGTTGTCGCCTCTCATGGATGCATCAGAGATGCTGTCAGGTTTCTGGTCCCTCTGCCCTTTCTTGTGTTTTGTGTCTCCAAAATTCGGGAATTCTTAGTGTGAAGGCCCTGCCTTTCTCAGGAGTTGGGGGGAAAAGGAGTTGCCTGCCCCTCTCCCTTTGATGCAGGAGGATCAGTGATAGTGTGGTGGCTGCCTAATAGGTGCCCAATAAAGACAAGGTAGTGTTCAGAGTGCCCACGGCTCATGGGAAGGGCATTGGGAGAGGCTGTGGGCCTCACACTCTGGCTGTCAGAGGCAGCAGCCACTGAGGCCTAGCAGGAGGTTGTGGTGGAGACCAAGACCCTGATGTGGCCCTGAAGTGACCTTGGCCAACCTGGGCACTCAAGGACCCAGTGGTTCCTGCCCAGAATCAGGGCAGGGGGCTCAGGCCCAGCTGACAGTGGTCCCCCTACTCTTTTGCAGCTTCCTGTATGAACCCAGCAGCCAAGGGTACAGGTACTACCGGCAGAAGCTGGAGGAGTTCCGGAAAGCCAAGGCCAGCTCCATCGGCACCCTCACAGCACCTGACCCCAGCCTGAAGCGCAAGTCCCTTCCTGAGGTCCCATCAGTAACTTCGTCCCCAGCCACCACCTGCCCCACCTCGTCCACAACTACACCAGCCATCACCCTTGTTCCAGCCGCCCCCTCTGCTCCAGCTGTCCCTGGGAAGCCAGCCTCTGCAGCCACTGTAAAGAGGAAGCGGAAGAGCCGGTGGGGGCCGGAAGAGGACAAGGTGGAGCTCCCGTCCACTGAGCTGGTGCAGAGGGACGTGGACGCCTCTCCCACGCCTCTGTCAGGTGGGCCAGCTCCCCCCAGCCCCTCTGTCAGAAGGGTCTGGCTTCTTTCACTAAGCATGATGTCCTCAAGGTTCATCTTTGTTGGCACATGGTTGAGAATTTCATTCCTTCCTGTGGCTAAGAAACCTACTGTGTGCATCTGCTACCTTTTGCCTATCTGTTCAGCTGCTAGTGAGCATTCAGGTTGTTTACACTTTTGGGCTTTCATGAATAACACTGCCATAAACATTGGCATCCAGTTAGTATTTGCGCCCCTGCTATCAGGTTTCCTTTGTATATGCCTAGAGGGAAATCTCTAGGCCTGTAGCAATTCTGCATTTAACTTTGAGGAATGTGGCAGCTGCACCATGGTATGTCCCTCTCAGCAGCGCATGAGGGTTCCAGTTTCTGCACATCCTCGCCCTTCTGTTGGGTATGAAGTGGGTTTTCATTGCATTCTGATTTGATTTCCCCATTGACTAATGCTGTTAAGCATCTTTTCACATGCTTATTGACCGTTTGTGTAAATGGTACCATTTCAAATCCAAGACATTTTGTTTGGATCTGTTTTAGTCTTTTGCCCATTTTGAAGCTGGGTTGTTTCATCTTTGTGTTGTTGAGTTGTGGGAGTTCTTTATTTTGGTTGTTAACCCCTTATCAGATCTGTGACTGGCAGATAGTTTCTCTCATTCTGTGGATTGTGTTTTCACTCTATTAATAGTGTCCTTTGATGTGTAAGTTTTAAATTATTTTTTGTTTTTAAAACGTGGCAAGAAATTTTTTTTTTTTTTTTTTGAGTTGGAATCTCACTCGTCACCCAGGCTCTAGTGCAATGGCACACTCATGGCCACCCCAGCGTCTGCCTGTTGGACTCCGGTGATCCTTCTGCCTCAGTCTTCCAAGTAGCTGGAACTACAGGCATGCACTACCACACCTGGCTAATTTTTTTTTATTGTAGAGATGAGGTCTCGTCGAGTTGCCTGGACTGGTCTCAAACCCACAGACTCAGGCAATCTACTTGCCTCAGCCTCCCAAAGAAAATTAAATTTTAATGAAATATAATTTATCTATTTTTTTCTTCTGATGCCTATGCTTTTGGTGTTATATTTAAGGAACCATTCCCAAATCCAAGTCATAAACATTTTCCACGTTTTTTCCTAAGAGTTTTGTAAGTTTTAGCTTTTTTTTTTGAGTTGTAGTCTTACTCCATCACCCAGGCTGGAGTGCAGTGGCATGCTCACAGTCACCCCAGTGTCGACCTGCTGAACTTAGGCAATCCTTCCCCCTCAGCCTTCCAAGTAGCTGGAACTACAGCCACACACTACCATGCCTGGCTAATTTTTTTTTTTTAATTTGTTGTAGAGATGAATTCTCATCAAGTTGCCCTGGCTGTTCTCAAACCCGTGGGCTCAGGCATTCCTTTCACCTTGGCCTCCCAAAATGCTGGTATTATAGGCTTGAGCTTGATCAAGTTTTAACTCTTAAATTGAGTTCTTTGGCGGGACGTGGTGGCTCATGCCTGTAATCCCAGCACTTTGAGAGGTGGAGGTGAGATAATTGCCTGAACCCAGGTTCAAGACCAGCCTGGGCAACTTGGCAAGACCTCGTCTCTACAATAAATGAAAATATTAGCTTGATGTGGTGTCATGTGCCTGTATGTCTAGCTACTTGGAAGGCTGAGGCGGAAGGATCACCTGAGCCCAGCAGGTCGAGGCTGTGGTGGCCATGAGCATGCCGCTGCACTCCAACCTGGTCGACAGAGTGAGACTCCAATTAAAAAAAAAAAATTTGAGGTCTTTGGTCCATTTCGAGTTAATTTTTGTGAATTGTATAAGGTAAAGTTTCCTTATTATTTTGCATGTGGATATCCAGTTTTCTCAGCACCATTTGTTGAAGAGATTGTTCTTTCCTTACTGAATGGTCTTGACATTCCTGTAAAACATCAATTGACCATATATTGGAGTTTATTTCTAAGCTCTGTATTCTATTACACTGGTTTGTATATACTCCAGTGCCATACTATTTTGATTACTATAGCATTGAAGTAAGTTTTGAAATCAGGAGTGAGTCCTCCAACTTTGTTCCTCTTTTTCAAGATTATTTTGGCTATTTGGAGTCCCTTGAATTTCCATAAGTTTTCTTTTCTTTCTTTTTTTTTTTTTTTTTTTTTTTGAGTTGGAGTCTCACTCTGTCGCCCAGACTGGAGTGCAGTGGCCGCTAATTTTTTTTATTTATTGTAGAGATGAGGTCTCACCAAGTTGCCCAGGCGGGTCTCAAACCCGTGGGCTCAGGCAATCCACTCATCTCAGCCTCCCAAGGCGCGGGATTACAGGCTGAGCCACCGAGCCCGGCTTATAAGAGTTTTCAAATGGATTTTTCCATTTCTGTAAACACATTGGAATTTTGACAGAGAATGCATTGAATCTGTATATTATTTTGGGTAGTACTGACACCTTAACAATATTTAAGTCTCCTGATCTGTGAACACAAGATGTCTTTCCATCTGTTTATGTCCTTTAATTTCTTTCAACAATGTTGAAAGTCTTGCACCTCCTTGATTAAATTTATTCCTGTGTGATTTATTCTTTTTAATGCTATTGTAAAAGGCATTGCAATTTTTTCTTTTTGGATTGTCTGTTGCTAGTATATAAGGATACAACTGGTTTTTTGGTGTTTATTTTGTGCAACTTTGGATTTGTTTCTTAGTTCTGTTTGTGGATTCTTTGGGGTTTTGCAGATGACACATACAAGTTTGTATCCTTTGCAAATAGAAACAGTTTACTTCTTCCTTTCCAATTTGTATACCTCTTATTTCTTTCTTTTTCTTTTCTTTTCTTTTTTTTTTTTTTTTTTTTTTTTGCCTAATTCCTATGGCTAGAACTTTCAGCATTATGTTGAATAGAAGTGGTAAAAGTGGGCATCCTTGTCTTGATTGCAGTGGGTTAGTGGTCAGTCTTTTACCACTGAGTATGTATTAGCTGTGTGCTTATATACAGCCTTTATCTTGTTGAGAAAATTCCATTCTGTTTCTAGTTTATTGAGTGTTCTTGTCATGAAAGAGTTTGTCAAGTGCTTTTTCTGCACCAATTAAAGTGATCATGTAGTTATTTTCCTTCATTCTATTAATATTGTTTATTATATTGATTTTCATATGTTGAGCCATCCTTGCATGGCTGGTATAAATCCAACTTGGTTTAATCCTTTTAATATACTGCTGAATGTGGTTTCCTAGTATTTTCTTGAGGATTTCTGCGTATGTATTCATATGGACTATTGATTGGTATATTTCTTTTTTTGTAGTCTTTGTCTGCCTTGGGAATCAGGCAAATATTAGCCTCATGTAATAAGTTTGGAAATGTTCTCTCTTCTCTCCTCTTCAGGTTTTTGGAAGAGTTTTAGAAGAATTGGCTTGTTGTTTCTTTTAAATGTTTGGTAGACTTCACTAGTGAAGCCTTCTGATTCTGGGCTTTTCTTTCTTGGGAAGTTTTTGAATAATAATTCAAAAACTCCTTACCTGTGCTAAGTCTGCTCAGGTTTTCTGTGTCTTCTTGAGTTTGTTGTGGTGAGTGTGTGTGTTTCTAGGACTGTCTTCTTCACTAGGTTGTGTAGTTTGCTGGTGCACAGCTGTTATGGTACTCACTGTGGTCCTCATTTATTTTATTTATTTATTTTTTTGAGTTGGAGTCTTACTCTGTCGCCCAAACTGGAGTGCAGTGGCCGCTCCCAGCCACCGCATCCTCAACCTGCTGGGCTCCGGCGATCCTTCCGCCTTAGCCTTCCAAGTAGCTGGAACTACAGGCACGCGCTACCATGCGGCTAATTTTTTGATTTATTGTAGAGATGAGGTCTTGCCAAGTTGCTCAGGCGGGTCACGCTCATTTATATTTAAGTCATTAATAGCAGCCCCTCTTTCATTGCTGGTTTTAGTACTTGAAGCTTCTCTCATTTTTTCTCAGCCTATCCAAAGGTTTTTGTGTTTTGTTGATCTTTTCAAAGAACTAGCTTCCGGTTTCATTGATTTTTTTTTTTTTTTTTCTCATTACATCTCTGTTCCCTCTCTTGTCTGTCACCATGCTAATCTTTATGATTTCTGTCTTTCTGTTAGCTTTGTATTTATTTTTGTTAGCTTTGTATTTAGTTAGATCTTCTTTTTCAAGTTCACTAAAGTCTACAGTTAGATTATTGAGTTTAGAGTACAGTGGCACAATCACAGCTCACCACAGTCTTCTAACTCCTGGGCACAGCCTCCCAAGGAGCACAGAAGACAGACACATGCCACCATACCCAGCTAATTTTTTTTCCCACTAAAAGCTTTCTAAGCCACTACTTTTTGTAGAGTTGAGGCCTCACTGTGTTGGTCGCAAACTCCTGGGGTCAAGCAATCCTCCTGCTTCAGCCTCCCAAAGAGCTGGGATTACAGATGTGAGCCACTGCCAGCCTTTCTTCTTTCTTTTTTTTTTTGAGTTGGAGTCTCACTGTGTCACCCAGACTGGCATGCTCCCGGCCACCGCAGCCTTGACCTGCTGGGCTTCGGCAATCCTTCCACCTCAGCCTTCCAATGAGCCAGAACTACAGGCGCGTGCTACCACGCCCGGCTGATTTTTGATTTATTGTAGAGATGAGGTCTTGCCAAGTTGCCTGGGCGGGTCTCGAACCCGCAGGCTCAGGCAATCCATTCACCTCGGCCTCCCAGAGTGCTGGGATTACAGGCTGAGCCACCGAGCCCAGCTCTTCTTTCTTAATGTATATGCTTACAAGTATAAATTTTCCTCTTAGCACTGCTTTGCTGCATCTCATAGATTTTGGTATGTTATACTTTTAATTTCATTCATCTTTAACTATTTTCTAAATTATCTTGTGATTTCTTCTTTGATTCACTGGTTGTTAAAGAGTATGTTTAATTTCTTTTGTGAATTTCCCAGTTTTCCTTCTATTATTGATTTCCAGTTTCAATCCATTGTGATTGGAAAAGATACTTGGTATGATTTCATTGTTTTAAAATGTATTAAAAGTTGTTTTGGGGATGCTAAGGTGAATGGATTGCCTAAGTCCATGGGTTCGAGACCAGCCTGGGCAACTGTGTGAGACCTCGTTTCTACAATAAATTTTAAAAAATTAACTGGGCGTGATAGCACACACCCGTAGTTCCGGCTACATGGAAGGCTGAGGCGGAAGGTTTGCCGGAGCCCAGCAGGTCGATGCTGGGGTGGCTGTGAGTGTGCCACTACACTCCAACCTGGGTGACAGAGTGAGACTCCAACTCAAAAAAAAAAAGTCCGGACTCAGTGGCTCAGCCTGTAATCCCAGCACTTTGGAAGGCCAAGGCAAGTGGATTGCCTGAGTCCACAGGTTCGAGACCAGCTCAGGCAGCTTGGCAAGACCTTGTCTCTATAGTAAATAAAAAATTACCCGGGCATGGTAGTACGTGCCTATAGTTCCAGCTACTTGAAAGGCTGAGGTGGAAGGATCACTAGAGCCCAGCAGGTTGACGCTGGGGTGGCTATGAGTGTACCACTGCACTGCAGCCTGGGCGATGGAGTGAGACTCCAACTCTAAAAACTAAAACAAAAACAGGCCAGGCTCGGTGGCTCATCCTGTAATCTCAGCACTTTGGGAGGCTGAGGTGAGTGAATTGCCTGAACCCGTGGGTTCAAGATCAGCCTGGGGAAACTTGGTGAGACCTCATCTCTACAATAAATTAAAAAAAAAAAAACTGGGCATGGTAGCACGCACCTATAGTTCTGGCTACTTGGAAGGCTGAGGCGGAAGGATTGCCGGCACCAAGCAGATTAATACTGGGGTGGCCATGAGTGTGCCACTGCACTCCAGCGTGGGCGACAGAGTGAGACTCCAACTCAAAAAAAAAAAAGCAAAACAAAAATTAGCCGGGCGTAGTAGCGCGCACCTGTAGTTTCAGCTACTGAAAGGCTTAGGCGGAAGGATTCCTGGAGCCTAGCAGGTCGAGGCTGTGGTAGCTGGGAGCGGCCACTGCACTCCAGTCTGGGTGACAGAGTGAGACTCCAACTCAAAAAAAACAACAACAAAATCAAACAAACAAACAAAAACTGGAGTATTGATGTTTCCAATTATTATTGTAGGACTATTTATTTCTCCCTTCAATTCTGTTGAGTTTTACCTCATATATTTTGTGGACTCTGTTGTTAGGTACATTTGTGTTTATAATTGTTATATCTTCTTTTTGATTGAAACCTTTTAACAATATAATGTTCTCCTTTGTCTCTTGTAACCTTTTTGATTTCAAGTCTATTTTCTCTTATCCTAGTATAGCTATCTCAGCAGTCTTGGTTACTGTTTGCAATTGAATATCATTTTCCATCCTTTCACTTTCAACCTACAAACATTTGGCAATAGCAGTATTTCAGTAAACAGTGGGACACATATACAACAGTGGTCTCATAAGATTATAATATCATTTTTACTGTACCTTTTCTATGTTCAGATATATGAGGTGGGACCCCCCAAAAATGGAATTATTATTTGAATTGCAGGCTCCTCATAGTACAGGCTTCCCTTACTAAAGTGTTCTAGGAACTCATTGCATCAGTGTACCAGCTAGCATTATTGTGAGAGGCTGTGAGAGGCTTCAGTGAATTTTTTTGGAGATTCTTTCAACTCATTTGCTCATTTCATAATGATTTACAAGCACACCTGCCTACACTGCACTGAATGTTTAGCAGTTTTTAACCAAAAATTTGACCCCCATGCCCTACCCTCCCTATTCACCCAATCTGACTTTTTTTTGTTTCCCCCGATTAAAAAAAAAGTCCTCTGTTTGCCAGTGTTGAAGAGGTGAAACAAAAAATGGCAGAAGCACTAAAAGGCACCAAAATTGATGAGTTCAGAAACTATTGAGTGGTGGGAAAAGTGTCTCTAAAGGTGTATTGCATTAAACAGAGTACTTTGAAGGTGACTGAAGTTTAAATATCTTACATAAAGACACATTTTTTTTTTTGAGTTGGAGTCCCATTCTGTCACCCAGACTAGAGTGCATTGGCCGCTCCCGGCCACCACAGCCTCGACCCACTGGGCTCCGGTGATCCTTCCGCCTCAGCCTTCCGAGTAGCCAGAAATACAGGCACGCACTACCATGCCCAGCTGATTTTTTTTCATTTATTGTAGAGATGAGGTCTCGCCAAGTTGCCCAGGCGGGTCTCAAACCTGCGGGCTCAGGCAGTCCACTCACCTCAGCCTCCCAAAGCGCGGGATTACAGGCTGAGCCACCGAGCCCAGCCAGTTTTTTTTTTTTTTTTTAGTTGGAATCTCACTCCTTTGCCCAGGCTGGAGTGCAGTGGCACACATACTTACGGTCACCTCAGCGTCAACCTACTGGTCTCCAGCGATCCTTCCACCTCAGCCTTCGGAGTAGCCGGAACTACAGGCACACGCTACCATGCCCAGCTATTTTTTATTTTATTGTAGAGACAAGATCTCACCAAGTTGCCCAGGCTGGTCTCGAACCCTCAGACTCAGGCAATCCACTCGCCTTGCCCTCCCAAAGTGCTGGGATTACAGGCTGAGCCACCGAGCTCGGCCAAGACACAATTTTTATAAATAAATTCTGGGGTTTTGGGGTCCTCCCTTGTATTTAGATACCCAAACATTTACCATTGTGTTATAATTGCTTATAACATTTAGTAGAACAGCATGCTATACAGGTTTGTAGCCAGGATCAATAGGCTATACAGTTGACTCTTGAACAATATGGGGGTTGAGGCCACCAACCCCTCATACAGTTGAAAATTTGCATATCACTTATTTTGTTTTGAGTTGGAGTCTCACTGTGTCGCCCAGGCTGGAATGTGGTGGAACGCTCACAGCCACCGCAGCCTCAATCTCCTGGACTGAGAGGATCCACCCTCCTCAGCCCCTGAGTAGCTGGATCTACAGGGGCCATCATCACACCTGGCTAATTTTTTTGTTTTTTGTAGAGACAAGCTCTCACTATATTGCCCAGGCTGTTCTCAAACTCCTGGGCCCAAGCAGTCCTCCTGCCTTAGCCTCCCAAAGTGCTGGGTTTATAGGCATGAGCCACCATGCTTGGCTCCTTATAACTTGACTACCCAGAGACTTTAACTACTACTGAACATAAACTTTACTGCTGATGTAAACAGTTGATTCACACATATTTTAGGCCAGGCGTGGTGGCTCACATCTGTAATTCCAACACTTTTGGAGGCCAAAGCAAGAGGATTGCCTTAGTCTAGGAGTTCAAGACCAGCATGGGCAACATGATGAGACCTCATCTCTACAAAAAAATCAAAAAATTAGCCGGATGTGGTGGTATGCGCCCATAGTTTCAGCTACTGAGGAGGCTGGGTGGAAGGATCACCCAAGCCCAGCAGGTCGAGGCTCAGCAGCTGTGATTGTACCACTGCACTCCAGCCTGGATGACAAGAGTAAGACTCTGACTCAAAAGAAAAAAAAAAAACCACAGTTGATTAACACATATTTTATATGCTATGTGTATTATATGCTGTATTCTTACAGTAAAGTAAGCCAGACAAAAGAAAATGTTATTTAGAAAATCATGGCCAGGTGTGATGGCTCATGCCTGTAATTCCAGCATTTTGGGAGGCTGAGATGAGAGGATTGCCTGAGCCCATGGGTTTGAGACCAGCCTGGGCAACTTGGTGAGACCTCATCTCTACAATAAATTAAAAAATTAGCTGGGCATGGTGGTGCATGCCTGTAGTTCCAGCTACTTGGAAGGCTGAGGCAGATGAATCGCCTGAGCCCAGCAGGTTGAGGCTGTGGTGGCCATGAGCATGCCACTGCACTTCAGCCTGGGTGACAAGAGTGAGATTTGGACTAAAAATAAAAATAAAAAACATAAGGAAGAGAATATGCATCTATTATTCATGAAGTGGAAGTGTATCGTCATAAAGGTCTTCATCCTCTGGTTGAGTAGCTGAGGCGAAGGAGGGGTTGTTCTTGCTGTCTCAGGGGTAGCAGGGGGAAGAGGTGAAGGGGGTGGAAGGAGAGGAGGAAAGGCAGGGCACTCAGTGAAATAGCATTGCAATTTCGGTCTGACTTTCTTGCTTTTTTATTTCTATAAAAATGCTGCTCTGTGGCACCTTTTCCCACCATTTGCTTTGGTCTCAGTGCCCATATTATAGAAGGGTATATGTCAAAAAAGAAGTCAAATGAGGTCTTTTTATCTTTTTTGTTTTTTAACTCTTACTTTGCTTCCTGGAAGGCAGTCTTGAATAAGCAGAATCCTTCTGCTAGATTGCCTGATGTCAGTTTGTTTTCTGGCATTGCTGCTTCTGCGTCATCTTCCTCATCATCTGGCACTGGTTCAGAGACACTCATCTCTAGCCAGTTGTCCGTATTAATTCCTCTGTTGTGGTGTGTTAACTCTTGAATTTCTACAAGATCCTTATCTTGGAACCCTTTACTGCCACCTCCCTGCCTCTAACTTTTTTTGCCATCTCTACAATCTTCCTCATCATTGGCTCTTTTATAAATCCTGTGAAGTTATGGACAATATCTGAACACAGTTTTCTACAGCAGGAATTTATTGATTCAGGCTTGATGGCTTTCATGGCTTTTTCTGTGTTTGTACTACAGTCAGTTTTATGCAGTTATGACTTGACAATGGCATCTTCAGTGGTATCATCCTTCCAGACTTTTATGATGGTCTCTCTGTTGAGGTTCTCTTCTATAGTGTCATTATACATGGAGTACCATGTATAATGAGCCTCAAAGGTCCTTGTGACTCCCTGATCTAGAGCCTGAATTAGGAACATTGTGTTTGAGGGCAAGTAGACCACCTCAATGCCTCCAGTGATGAACTAATGGGGTTCTGGGTAGCCAGGGACATTGTCCAGTATTTTAAAACTTGACTGATTGATTGATTGAGTCAGAGTCTCATTCTGGAGTGCAGTGGCACAATCACAGCTCACTGCAGCATTGACCTCCTGGGCTCAGGTGATCCTTTTGCAGCCTCCCTAGTAGCTGGAACTATGGGCGTGTGCCCTCATGCCCAGCTAAATTTTTTTACTTTTTGTAGAGACAGGGTCTTGCCAAGTTGCCCAGGCTGGTCTCAAACTCCTGACCTCAAGCAATCCTCCTGCCTCGGCCTCCCAAAGTGCTGGGATTGCTGGTATGAGCCACTCCACCCAGCCAACAATATTTTTTAAACTTTAAAAGGCAATGCCTTACTGGTAAATTACTTCCTGGCTTCGGGAACAAAGCATAGATGGACTGATCCAGGACAGGGTTCTCTGTCCAGGCCTTCTGATACAATCAACAGACTGTTAACTGTATGTCTTTTCCCTTCAAGGCTTGGGGCTTAGCAGCTTTATAGATAAGGGCAGTCCTGATCAACCCAACTACATTTGCATGAAACAGTAGAGTTATCCTGTCTCTTACTGCCTTAAATCCTGGTGCTCACTTCTCTTCCTTACTAATAAATGTCCTCTGTGGCATTTTTTCCAGAATGGGGCACATGTGTCTGGATTAAAAGTCCGTTCAGACAGATATCTTTCTTCAGTGATTTTCTTAATGGCATCTGGGGACTCATCTGCTGACTTTTGGTCCATAGAAGCTACTTCCCTTGTTATCGTGACTTTTTTGAAGCCAGACCTATTTCTAAAGTTATCAAACCATCCTTTACTGGCATTAAATTCTCCAGCTTTAGATCCTTTGCCTTTTGCTTTAAGTTGTCATATAATAACTTCAGTTTTTTTCTCAAATCATACTAGAGTCTACAGGTATGCCTTTCTTAGAGTAATTGTGCACCACGTAAAAGCTGCATTTTAAAAAAATTTTATTTTTGTAGATTTGGGATCTCACTATATTGCCCAGGCTGGTCTTGAACTCCTGGCCTCAAGCTTGGCCTCCCAAAGTGCTGTGATTATAGGCATGAGCCACCAGGTCTGGCTCAAAAGCTGTATTTGCAAAATGAGATAAAAAGATATTTCACAAATTAGCAAAAGTTTTTCATACCCGCTGGCATAGCTGTAGCAATAACTTCACAAATTTCCCTTTCCTTTTTTACAATTGTCTTTGTTCTGGATTTGTTTATCTTGGAATAGCGGCAACCATAGGCTGCAGACTTTAATCCACGGTACATATCAAGCATCCAACCTCTTCTGTTAATGTCATGATTTTTTTCTGCTTCTTGGAGCACTTCCAGCATCACTAGTGGTTCCACATTTATGTCCCATGGTGCTATTCAAAGTTGACAGTATTGCACTAAACACAGTAAAAACTACGCTAGGACTACAAGAAATCCCTTTTTACTGTGAGATGTGGTTTACTGGAGAGAGAGACTGCTCACACAGAGATGATGAGTGTTACATGGCATTTTGAGCAAATACTTGCGGGGCTTGAGCTCACTGCAGCAGCAACAGGAGGTGGCTACAAAGTTGGTACAGTAGGACAGCAGTACCGCAGTGAACTTTATGTAGTTATGATTTTCATATTGCCTCTTTTTTTGTTGTTGTTGAGTCAGA
>CAUYQG010267139.1:0-29388 GCA_963574415.1 Tarsius wallacei
CGCCTGTAGTTCCAGCTACTTGGAAGGCTGAGGCGGAAGGATCACCGGAGCCCAGCAGGTCGAGGCTGCGGTGGCCAGGAGCGGCCACTGCACTCCAGTCTGGGCGACAGAGTGAGACTCCAACTCAAAAAAAAAAAAAAAGATATGTTTAAATGTACTGTAGTGTATTAAGTGTGCAGCAGAATTAAGTCTAAAACATGTACATACTTAAATTAAAACTGCTTTATTTTTAAAAATACTAGATATCATATAAATCTGAGTCATGATCTTTTTGCTGTTGTAGGGTCTTGCCTCAATGTTGACAACCACTGACTGATCAGAGTGGTGGTGACTGAAGGCTGAGGTGGCTGTGGAAATTTTAAAAAATAAAGCAACAATAAAATTTCTCACACTGATTGACTCTACGTTTCATGAAACATTTGTTTGTAACATGCAATTCTGCTAATAACATTTTATCCATAGGAGAACTTCTTTCAAAATTAAAGCCAATCCTCTCAAAACCTGTCAATGCCTTATCAACTAAGTTTATGGAGTATTCTAAACCCTTTGTTATAATTTCACCAATGTTCACAGCATCTTTACCAGAAGAGTTCATCTCAAGAAAAAACTTTCTTTGCTCTTTGAAATAAGTAATTTCTCATCTGTTCAAAGATTATCATAAGATTGCAACAATTCAGTCTCATCTTCACACTCTGGTTCTAATTTTAGTTCTTTTGCAATTTTTATCACATCTGTAGCTACTATCCCCACTAATTTCTTGAAGCCCTCACAGTCATCCATGAGGGATGGAAACAACTTCTTCCAAACTCCTGCTCATGTTGATATATTGACTTCCTTCCACGAATCATGAATATGATTGCATCTAAAATGGTGAATCTTTTCCAGAAATGTCTCAATTTACTTTGCCTAGATCTATCAAAAAATTGTTATTTATGGGAGGTATAGCTTTACAAATTTTATTAACAATGTCATTAGAGTTGAAAGTAAAGATTATTCTTTGATTCATAAGCTGCAGAATGGATGTTGTGTTAGCAGGCACAAAAAAATTAATCTCCTTGTAATTTGTCCATCAGATTTCTTGGGTGACTTGGTATGTTGTCAATGAGCAGTACTATTTTGAAAGAAATCTTGTTTTCTGAGCAGTAGTTCTCAACAATGGGCTTAAAATATTGCTGTAAACAGATGCTCTTTCATCCAGGCTTTGTTGTTTTATTTACAGAGCACAGGGGAGAAGAAGTAGCTTAATTCCTACAGGCCCAATTACAGAATGGTAAATGAATACTGGATTCAACTTAAAGTCACTAACTGCATTAGCCCCTATCAAAAGAGTTAGCCTATCCTTTGAAGCGAGGCATTGTCTTCTCTTTTCTAGCTATGAAAGTCCTAGATGGCCTCCTCTTCAGATAGAAGTCTGTTTCATCTACATTAAAATCCTGTTGTTGACTGCAGCCACCTTAATCACCAATCTTCTGGCTTACTTGCTGTGGCTTCTCCATGAGCATTTGCTGCCTCATTTGGTACCTTTATGTAATGGAAGATCACTTCTTTCCTTAAACCTTATGAACGAACCTCTGGCAACTTCATTTTTTTTTTTTTTTCTGATGCTTCCTCATCTCTCTCAGCCGTTATAGAATTGAAGACAGCTTGCCCTTGGTCTGGATTACATTGTGGCTTAAGAGAATGTTGTTGATGGTTTGATCTTCTATCCAGACCTCTAAAACTTCCTCCATGTCAGTAATAAGGCTGTTTTGCTTTCTAATTATACATGTATTCACTGGAGTAGCATTTTAATTTTCTTTTCAGAAACTTTTACTTTGTATTCACAACTTGACTAACAGTTTGGTACAGGAGATCCAGCTTTCAACCTATCTCAGCTTTAAATGTGCCTTCCTCACTAAGCTTAATCACTTTTATCTTTCTATTTAAAGTGAAAGATGTGTCACTTTTCCTTTTATTGAACACTTACAGGCCATTGCAGGGTTATTAATTGGCCTAATTTCAATATTGTGTTCTCAAAGAAAAGGAAGACCTGAGGACAGGGAGAGAGATGTTAAGTGGAGTTGTCAGAACACACACAACATGTATCAATTAAGTTCATTATCTTACAAGGCCAAAGTTCATGGCACCCTCAACTCATTACAAAGGTAACATCAAAGGTCCACTAATCTTAGATCACAATAACAGATATAATCATAATAAAAAGTTTGAAATATTGTGAGTATTACTTATATGTGATACAGAGACTCAGAGTGAGCACGTTGTTGGAAAAATTGTGCTGACAGATTTGCTGCATGCAGGATTGCCACAAACCTTCTATATGCTAAAAAATAATATAATAAGTACATTAAAATGCAATATTTGTAAAGCACAATAAAGCAAAGTGCAAGAGAATGAGCTATGCCTGTATTTTCTTGCACAAGCTTGTGAAACCTATTTTAATTCTTAGAATGTTTAATATACTTAACTTTAAATTCTTTTGGCAAGAGTGTAACTTTAACTTGTTTGTTTACAACATCACCAAGAATGAGCTGAGTAAGTTGTAGGCGTGATATTGCCAACAATTCCTTGCCAAATATAACCTAGAATTCTTGCATATTCACATATTAGTATCCAGAAAATCTGTTTATGAAAGAGGCTATAATAGATTTAGAGTAATTATATTTCTTTACGAATGAACTATTTTATTGGCTCATAGAAATATAGTGTTTGAAAAAAAGGAAACTTTCTTTTTAATCAATAATAGGCAGATCACACAAATTTCAAGAGTTCAGTTGGGACCTAAAGCAAGTAAATCACAATAATAAGTAGACATTAATGTGAAACCAGAGCGAACAATTGACATTATTACAATACAGACTTATGGGCTGAGAAAATGATTGGGAGTTGGTCATTAAAGGCTAGATCTATTTCATGAAGTCTTAATGTTATTAAATATTTGCAGTCTCTTTCAATATACCTTGCACTTTTTTTTTTTTTTTTTAATGCTTGGAGAGTCAGGTATCTCTGTGACCTTACTTTAATTTGATTTAAGCATCAATACAAAAGCTTCATGGGCACATTGTGAAGTAAAGTGATTTATTTTTTCATTATTACATCTGGGAATTATGGGGCATCCTGAAAATAAATTTCAATGAGAGTTCATTCATTTGCATGGTAACAAAAAGAAAAGCCAATTCTAGAGACAAAAACTGGAATAGTAAAGTAAGGATAAAATTGGATTACCTATAACCAGTAAATTATTCTTTTTAATGTAGAATTTTTAACTGTAGATTTTTATCTGAATTAATTTTTATGTTGCTATTCCTTTTTAACTTTGGAGAGTTCAGAAGTTTTATAGTGACCCTAAAAAAGCATTATTTTGATAATGCAAATCTTACTAAATTAATTCCAAAAATTAAAAAATAAAATTTAACCAAAAGAAAAGATCAAATTATTGACCAGGGATTTTGACTAACTCTTTTCTTGCTACAACTTGCATTTCTGGCATTCTCCCTTGTAACTGTCTTGACACAGGTAAGATTAATCTGGCACCATAAGTGTCATAAACTATATTCTTTTATAAGACAGCTAGCTACCTTTCTTTAATGCCAAGGGCATGAACTTTACTCCTATACCCATCTAACTCTTTTTTTAATGAATGTTATCTCAAAATCATGGGGAAGAGAAAATTTATGAATCACAGCAAGTCAGGCCGAAGCTGAAAGCAGAAAGACTTAGAGATCATGACTTCTAAAGAAGACTCCTCAAATGCTTTATCCCCTTGCCAATGAGCAATTGGTGTTATTTTAGTAGCCTAAGGACAGCAATTATTGATATATAATTTAAAATTATAAATTTAATTTATAAATTAAAATTAATTAATTAATTAATTAATATATTAATCAATTAATACATAATTTATAAATTAAAATTATAAACTTAATGTATAAATTAAAATTGTTTATATATAATTTGTCTTACAAGTAAACCAGAATGTTAAATTACATACTATTTCATTTATGAATTAGGGAAAACTATAATTATTTCTGTAGAAAAGTATTTGAAATTACTAGCATGATTCTGCTCTATTACTGATGTATATCGATAAACGACATATTGTCTTTTCCTCTTGTAAACAATGAATTTACTTGGATATTTATCTGACAAATATTTGAAATCTTATTGCGTCTTAGACTTTCCTCATTGGGCTGCAAGGATCGAGACCACATTATTTCTTGGACTAGCAGGAGAAATTGCTATATAAATAACTAATATTCATTAATTCACTAAAACATGTATTGAGTTCCTTCCATATCGGGCATTATTCAAGGCACTGGAAATACAATAATGAACAGGGCTGAGAAAGGCTTTCTCTGAAGGACTTGGGTTTTAGTGTGAGGAAACAGCAAATACCTAGAAATGCATTTTTAAATATCCTTTTAGTGTAGATAATGCTTTGGTTGATATCTGAATGTCAGGAAGGAGTCAGACAAGTAACTGTCAGTGGGAAGAGAACCTAAACAGAAGCCTTAGTGCGAAAGGCTCAAGACAAGAATCAACACAGAGATCAAGAAAGGAATCCTGTGTGGCATGGCCAGAGTGGGTGTGATGGTTAATTTCAGGTGTTAACTTGCCCAGATTAAGAAATATCTAGAGAACTGGCAAATCATTACTTCTGGATTTGTTTGTGAGGGTGTTTCCAAAGGAAATTGGTGTGTGAGTCAGTGGGATGAGTGGGTAAGATCTCCCATCCAATCAGCTAGGGGCCCAAATAGAAGAAGAAAAAAAAAAGGCAAAGAAAAGGTAATTTCCCCTCCCTCCCTCTCTGCTGGAGCTAGGACACTCTTCTTCTTCTGTTCTTGGACATCAGAACTCAAGGTCTTCTGATCCTTGGAGCTTAAACTAGATGCCCTCTCCACATCCTGTTTCTTCACCGCCCACCCCCCACCCCTTCCCTAGGTTTTCAGGTTTTCAGTTTTGGACTAAGAGTCACACCATTAGCTTCTCTGGATCTGAGGCTTTGGGAATTGGATTGAGCCATGCTACTGGCATCCCCAGTCTTCACCCTGTAGGCAGCCTATCGTAGGACAGCTCTGCCTCCATAATTAAATAAGCCAGTTTCACTAATAAATCTCTCCTCATATATATCTATATCTATCTATGCATCTGAATGTTACATTGATTCTGTCTCCTTCGAGAACTCAAACTAATATAGGAGGTGAGGGTGAAATAAAGTGGAGAGGATTGGCGGAAGGTAAGCATCAGAAAATCTGAAAAATGTTAATCCAACAGCAAATGAAGACTCTTAAAGGACTTTAAAACAGGGAACACAGTAATGGGTTTACATTTTACAAAGATGATTCCAGTGACTGGCAGAGGATATATGGATTGTGGCAGAGAAGAAGCAGGGGAACATTTACCATTGTCTAAATAAGACATGAGAATGCTTGAATAATGGTAAACATTGGAAATTAATGGGTTTTATATGTTTTGCTGAATTCATAACATGTGGGTGTTTAAGGGAAAGGGAAAGTTTCAGAAAAATCATATAATGTTTCAATTTTGGTGGTGTAGTAAGGAAGGATAACAATGCTATATGAGGATAATGAAAACACTTTTTCAAAAGAAAATGAAAATGGTACCATAGGAAATTCAACAGCCAAAAGCAAACAAACAACAAAACAACAACAACAGAATGGTATATTATAATATAGGCACAGAAAGAAGCCAAGGATGTAAACACAATGATCAGATAATTCTGAGTGATTCAACATGATAAAAAAAAAAAAAGCGGTAGAGAAAAAATTAGACAAACAAGATACTGAAAACCAGACTGTGATTGTGCTAAGAAATTTGGACATATCCTAAAGTTAATGAGAATATAGAGAATAATGTTTTAAATTATAAAGTAGTACATGACAAAACAATATGAGATTTCCTGTAATTATTTGCAATTTTCAAAATTCTTTTTAAAATATATATGAACATGTTGAATTTTATTGTGAGATAGAGCTATAAAAAAAGTCATCATCTCTCAGTGAAGGCCCGCAAAAGAGAAAATATCATGGAGGTTGGCAAAACTATAATGAATTTCAGGGAAAACTTTGATAGAGATGATCAGTATCAGAGGACTCAAAAGAGGATATGATTTCACTGTCTGTGAGCTATAAAACAACAAAGTTGGGAACATTTTGTTACCACTTCCTCTATTGTTTATTTTCTGTCTGTTTCTTGCCCTGACACGTGGTTGGTATTCAATATATTTGTTAAATTTATGAATGATTTTTCCTTATAAAAAATGAAGAGCAGGAAAAAATTGTTTTATTTGAAGAAATTAAGTAAATGATAATCCTCTGTTAACTTTCAGATCAATGTTTTGACTGTATATTAAGCCACTGAAGAGCCTAAAACAATATGTATGTAGGGGTTCCTCTTGAATTTAAGATTCAGTAGTATTGGGGTGGATCAGCTTTTAAAAGTTTCATGTTTTACTGCTAAGGTACACAATCCTGGGCACCAGAGACCTAAGCAGAACAGGACTAATCAGTGAAGACCGCTTCAGAAAACTAGCTTTAACATGTAAAAATGAAATAATCTATTCACTAACAAGGATATTAATCTTTGGAAATTGGAAGCAAAATTGTTAATTCTGAGTCTCATAAACTAATATGTGCAGAACTCTTGCCAGCCAGATGATAGCCTTGGTCCCTGATGATTGTAATTCAGTTCACAGCAGACAACATCTTGCTCATGATGGCCATGGTAGATAGTGGCAAGGTGGCTATTTTCAGAAAATTTGCAGTTCCATCAATGGAAATTTGAAAGAGAACTTAGATGTCATCCAAGAAAGATTAAAGAAAAAAAAGTAATCCAGCCACATTTGTAATTATGGCAATGTTGGGACGAGGACTCAGCTTCTGTAACTGTTATAACTCTGGGAGAGTGAATTAGCACAACTTTTACTGCCTGCACTGCTCTCTGCTCCCAGCCATGAGTCTGGATTACTTTTAATTCCTCTCTACACACTACACTACTTCACAGTATTGTACTTTGGTTCATGCTATCTTCACTTCCTGAAATGCCCTTTCTGCTCATCATCTTTGTAGCTAGCTGCTGTTCATTCATTGACAGTTTAGCTAGCCACTGTGTCTTCTCCACACATCTTTCCCTGACAACCATCACTCTGGACAGGAAAAGTGCTCACAGTCTCTCCTTGTGTACCTTCCTGAGTATACCTCTAACATCAAGGTCTATTGTGTATGTACTGAGCTCCCTCTAAACTCTCAGTTTCTAAATGATTGTTGTATTTATTATTCTAAATCCAAAACTTACACATACAAACTGATCAATAATTTATTATTATTATTATTATTATTGTGATTATTGTGATTTTTGTGTATGTGCATATGTGTGAATTAATCTGAGCCCTTCGCTGTGACTCTTTCTTGGGTTTTTCATGACTAAAATATAACATTTTTCTGCCAGATGCATTTGCAGGAAAAAGAAATAACAACAATAACAATTTGAAGTTGAATAATTAGCATTATACGGAATGTCCATTATAAGGTGGAAATTGCTAACTCGTATTTTTTTTTCTCCCTTAATGCCATAGTAACTGACCAGAGGAGAATAAATATTCACTGATACACTCGATATGCCTTAGTGATTGAGACTTTTAACCAATTGCAATTTGGAGGATACATAACTTTCATGTCAACCAAAATGAAAGAAAACATCCAATGTGTGGATTTGTTGCAAGAGGCTTTAATGAGACCATGCTCCTTAATTATCTGTGGATCCTAAGAGAGGAAGCACAATCTGCGCCGTTTTGATGTTCGCACTGGGCAATTTACAGTACTTTATTCCCTGCTTGTGAAACCAAATACTTTGTCCTGTGCTTATGCAGCAGTTTGTAGCATCTGGTGCCTGTCAGAGGGAATGTTTTAGTTTCTGTTCCTTTTTCTCCTTTCTTTAAAGTGATCATCACCAGTGTAACCATGTAGCTGCTCGAAGGGAGGTAAATAGTATTGTCTGGAGATGAGATCAGCACAGAGTTTTCTGAGCATGTTTTCCATAGAGTATCACTTAACAGAAAAGTCGACTCATTACCAGTGGTAGCAACATTTACAAAGGCTTTTTTGGAATCATCGTGCCCTTACGTTGTGCTACCTTAAATAGTGCTGAATAGCTACAAAACATCCTAGTCTGTGTTCATAAGTTGAAATTTTTTGGTATGATAAAATATTTTAAAGGGTTTACTATGTATTTATGAATAGATAGATGACTGTTGCTTGTCAGAGTAGCATTTTTAAAATGTCAGTGCTGTCGAGGCTACCTCCTCATAGCTAACTAATCAGCAATTATTATAGCTTTGACATTTAGTATTTTCTTAATACCACCATCCTAAACAAAAACGATATGAATTTACTGAAACATCCATCCAACTTTTCCTCTATATACAACTTGTCCTCTTAAATGCTACACAAAGTACCAGAGAATTTTGTTTTCACACCTAAAAAATCTTTGAGATATTTTACAAGCCATGAAAGGCCTTTAACCACTTAAGTATACAATTGAATGATTCTTTAGTATACACACAGAGCTGTGCAAACAGCACCAGAAACTAAGTTAACAATATTTTCATTACTTTCTCCTCAAAAAGGTACTCATTAGCTGTCACTCCCTATTGACTCTCCCCAGCTCCTGGTATCCACTAATTATGTCTGTTCTTACAGATTTGTCGATTATGGACACTTTATAAAAATCTATTCCTATATGATTTTCTTAATAGCTGTTTTTTTCACTTTGCATAATATTTTTGTGATAAATGCATACTGTAGAATATATGAGGGGAGAACCCTCCCCAAAACTGGAATTATCTTTTTTAGGGCGGGGTCCTTGTAGCACAGGCTTCCCCCACTAGGTAATTATTCTAGGAACCCCTCAGCATCAGTGTCCCAGTTAGCATTGTTGTGAGAGGCTGTGTTCAGCTTCAGTGATTTTTTCTTTTTTTTTTTTTTTTTGAAGTTTCTGGGAAGCCTTTCCTTCCCATTCATAGTTTTCTACCTTTTTTATTTTTATTTTATTTATTTATTTTATTGTAAAGATGTGGGGTACAATTCAGGGTTAGGTATACAGACGTTGATTATGCAGGTACCCTTGTTGATGAGGTATACCCCTCCCTCCTCTAGCAGTTTCCCTCAAATACCAATCCCTCCCCCCGCCTGAAAGTTTCTCACTACTGCCAATCCCTTTCTTATAGTATTATAATAATTGTTCAAATTCCACTTATGAGTGAGAACTTGTGGTACTCTGTTATTTGCTTCTTTGATAGATCACTTTACGATCAACTCTAAATCCATCCTAGTGATTTTCTCTTCTTTCTTTTTTTTTTTTTTTTTTTGAGATTCTTTCAACACATTTGCCCATTTCACCATTGGTGATTTATGAGAGCACCTGCCCATGCCATACTGAGTGTTCCACAATTTTTGATCAAACACTCCATGACCTCCATGCCCCACTCTCTCTATTCACCCTATCTTGCCCTGAGTGACATTTTTGTTTGTTTGTTTTCTCAAAGAAAAGAGTCCTAAAAGAGAAACATTTTGCCAGTGTGGAAGAGGTGAAACAAAACATGGCAGAAGCACTAAAAGATATCAAAACTGACATTTTCAATAACTGTTTAGAGCACTGGATAAAACATCTCTACAGGTATATAGCATCAAACAAAGAGTGCTTCCAAGGTATACACAATTTTTATAAATACATTCATTTTATGAAGGTTGCCCCTTGTACTAATGTTTTGTTTTTACTGCTGATTAAAAGTCCATTATATGGATATACAGCACAGTATTTATCCATTCATCAGTTTTTGCATATTTGAGTGTTTCCCAATTGGATTATTATGAAAAATGGTGATGCAAGCATTCATAATCAAGTTTTGATTTGGACATATATTTGCATTACTCTTGCATGGAGTGCAAATTATTGGTCATATGGTAATTCTATTTTTAACACGTTGAGGAACTTCCAAACTATTTTTCAAAACAATGCCATTATTTTATATCCTCACCAGAAATATATGAGGGTATTAGTTTTTCTACATGCTCACCAGCACTTTTCACTGTCTTTTATATTTATAGCCATCTTAATGTGCGAAGTGGTATCTCATTGTGGTTTTGATTTAGGTTAAAATTACTAATGATGTTGAGCATACTTTTTATGCATATTGACAATTTGTATATTCTCTTTGGAGAAATGCCTATTTAAATTCTGTGTTAAGTATTTTTTTAATTTTTAAAATAATTTTCTTTATTATTAACAATAACACACCTTTTTATTATTGAGTTGGAAAGTGTTTTTGTATTTATTCTAGTTAAAAGACCTTTGTCCGACATATAGTTTGCAAATATTTTCTCCCAATCTGTGAATTGACTCTTCACTTTCTTGATGGTATCCTTTGAAGCACAAATATTTTATATTTAGTGAAATACAAATTATCAATTTTTTTCTGTTGCTTGAATTTTGTTGTCCAGTCTAAGAACCCATTGTCTAATTCAAGATTAGATAAAAACATTTAATCCTATATTTTATTTTATACCTTTATAATTTTAGCTATTCTTGATGAACCAATTTGTGTAGACAGGTGAATATGGTTTGACAATGAAGTGTCAGCACTATTTGTTGACAATAAATATCTTCTTACTGAATTTTCTTAGCGTTATTGTCAAAACTGGATAACCAGAAATGTAAGAATTTATTTCTAGATTCTCAATTGTATTCAATTATTCTCTGTCTATTATTTTGATTGCATTATGCTGTCTTGATTACTCCACTAAGTAGTAAATTGTGAAATTGAAGTGTGAGTCTTCCAAATTTGTTTCCTCTTTTCAAGACAGTTTTGTCTATTCTGAGTCCCTTGCATTATGTGATCATCTTGACAATTTCTGAAAAAACAAACAAACAAAAAAGCCAGCTGGGAATTTAATAGGGATTGTGTTAAATATGTAATTTGATTGGAAGAGTATTGTCATCTTAACAATATTAAATCATCTGACTAAGAGACAACTTTCAATGTACTTAGGTCCTTTGTAATACCTTTCAATAATATTTTGAATTTCACTGTAAATGATTATTGTACTTCTTTTTACAAGCTTATTCTAAAGAAATGTATTCTTTTAAATGCTACTGTATTCATTTTCACATTGTTCACTTCTACTGGGAGAACTATAATTAATTTTTGCACATTGATCTATCCATTACTGAAAGTGGGGCATTGAAGTTTTCAGCTATTATTATTGCATTGTCTATTTCCCCTTTAATTTCTATTCATTTTTGCTTTATTATTACACTGTGTTTTAGCTCCAGATGAGTTAATAGTGGTTGTGTTTTCCTGATGCATTGATACTGCTATCATTATAATATATCTCTGTCTGTATCTGTAGCAATTTTGTATTTATCAGTATAGTCACTACTACTCTCTTTGCTTTTTTTTTTTTGGTTACTATTTACCTGGCATATTTTTTCCATCCTATTACTTTGTGTCTTTAAATCTCACTTATATATCTTATAGAGGACATACAGCATATAGTAGGATCATTTTAAAATCTACTCTATTAATTTTTGCCTCTCTGCTTGGAAAATTTAATCAATTAATGTATAATCTAGTTACAAAAAATATACAGTTTACCAGTTATCACTTTCAAATATTTAGGTATATCCATTACAATGTCTTCTTTTTATCATAACTCTTTAGAGGTTTATTTTGTCTGTGCAATTTAATGTCCAAATAAATGATATTTTCTAACCTTGTTAGATTATGATTAAATAATGTGGTTTGTGTGGCATGGATCCTACAGCACATACAGAGCAGCAGTTCATCATTCATTATAAATTTGACGTGTGATCTATTGGACATATGTAGAATATTGGACATTAACAGAGGAAGAATAAAATGTTATATAAACTAGAGGTGCATCAAGTTCTTAACTCCTGCTATTTCTATTTTCTTTTTTTTTTTTTAATTTATTTATTTATCAGCCGGGCTCGGTGGCTCAGCTTGCAATCCCGTGCCTTGGGAGGCTGAGGTGATTGGATTGCCTGAGCCCGCGGGTTCAAGACCTACCTGGGCAACTTGGCGAGACTTCATCTCTACAATAAATCAAAAACTTAGCCGGGCATGGTAGCGCACGCCTGTAGTTCCAGCTACTTGGAAGGCTGAGGCAGAAGGATCGCCGGAGCCCAGCAGGTCCAGACTGCGGTGGCCGGGAGCGGCCACTACACTCCAGTCTGGGTGACGGAGTGAGACTCCAACTCAAAAAAAAAAAAAAAAAAAAAAATATTTATTTATTATAAAGATGTAGGGTGCAACCCAGGGCTAGGTACCCCTGTCCCCCTGTCGATGAGGTATGCCCCTTCCTCCCCTAGCAGTTTCCCTCAACTGCCAGTCCCACCCCCCATTCCTCTGACAGTTTTCCACTACTGCCAATCGCTTTCTTATAGCATTATAATTGTTCAAGGTCACCTTATGAATGAGAACATATGGAACTCAGTTCTTTGTTTCTGAGACAAATCACTGAGTATGATCGACTCCAAATCCTCTTCCTTGATTTTTAAAATTATTTTTATTCAAACAATTGCTGAGAAAGTACATTGAACTCTTCTCATACAATATAATTATTTTGTGTGGTGTTTTTGTGTGTGTTTTACCTCTATTTTTAGACTATGATTAACTACATATATATTTAGAACTGTTTTATCTACATTAATAATTAATTCACCATTTTATTACAACCTTCTTTATTTTTCTCTTAATATTTTTCCCATTATAATTATTCATTACAATTATCTATCTGCAATCTCTGCAACGTAGATTAAATATTGTTTCTTTTATTTTAATATCTAATTTTTGGTTTCACATGGAATGGCAATTTGGGTTATCTAGTCTTCCGCACTGATGAAACGAAAACTCTTATTTGTGACTTCATCCTGATAAACTAAATTTATTTTATTTACCTAAATCTAACTAAAATTAAAAGTGAAAACAAAACACAAAAACTGTTTTAATTGATCAAATTCTTGAAATAATTTGAAAATATTATTGTAGGTAAAATGATTCTTTTTAGCTCTTTCTATTGAAGAGATTATTCCACTCAGTATCTATATTACAAAAATGACTATATAAAATAATTTGACTTCCATCTTGCTTGTAAATAATAAGGTAACACAAAAGTGATTTTAATTCACTCTGATTTTCTGACAGAATAAAAATTATTTGCTGTTTCCAAGGCATGCCACAATGCAAACAAGGATTAATCCACAGTTAATAAAGCAATTCTGTACACATTCACCAGAAGAAGCAGAGGACTAGTAAACAGTGGAGACTTTTTTTTTTAGTTTAGAAAATGCAAAATTAATTTGCAATGGGGTTCAATGTATCAAAAAAAAGCCTTATTTCATATGAGAATCAAAGTCCAGCTTGTGGTGAGAGTTATAGAAAAAGGTTTAAAATTTTGACTTTTAGACAATTCAATGAGTTAAGTCAATATTCGAGGTTATTAAAAAAAATACCAGAAAAAATGCTGCACAAATCCCAGTTGATTCAAGTTACAAAATTATAACTAGAAATGCATATTTGGGATTCAGAGACAATATTGTAAAAGTTAAATTGAAAAGCGAGATTCCCATAAAGTTAGGACTCTAGTCAGTATTTAAAATTAGCAGGAGCTGACATCCATTTGGATCAAAGTTTGGTTTTGCTGTTTGGTTTTGGCAATTTGATCATATAATCAGATAATCTCACAGAATTGTGCCTCTTTTTAAAAACAATTCTGCTGAGTTTTGGGGTAATTTTTAATGTGTTAAATATATGAACTTTTTAAAATTTTAACCTGAAAAGCAGTATAATATTGAAAGCCATGGGGATCAAAACAAACCAACACAAACCCTCACCAAAAGACATGGAACTGTTCTGATCCTATCTTTAGAAAACTGAATCACACAAATAAGAAAACAAAATGATAGAAGGTAAAAAGAGCTTTAGAATTTCATGCCCGAGATATTTTTAAAACATGGGCTTTGAATAATCTATAGAGGCAAGCATTTTCCCTCAGTTACTGACCGCTGACTTAGAGACTTAGGAAATGTGAGACTTTCTCAATACTTATGGTGATATTCAGACAGCAAGGAGCTCAGTGTTGAGTCTTGCTGACAATTAAGGTCAGCACACAATTCAAAGTTCAGGCACATTGTAACAAGAGCTTTCTAAAGTCTGTCCTGGGTATTGACAGAAGATTCCTCAAGTTCCCTAGTGTAAACCCAGGACTGCATCTGCAGTTGCTGCCATTGCAAATTTCTGACTGAAGGGTCCTTAGCCATGGGTAATATGGGTAATACTGATGCTAAGATCCCTAGCCCTAGTGCTCAGGCCTCTGGAAACAACCGGATGAATGCCCACAACAGCCTTAGGATGTCACTATTCTCAGCTTGCAGTTGTAGCACAGAAAAAGTAAAATGCTCTCCTAGTGGATTCATGTATCTTCTGGAAATCTTGTTGCAATCATTATTATAAAGGAACACTACATAAAATTTTGACTACTGCAAACTAAATGTCTTAAAGTAAAATCTATGATGTTAGGAATGATGCATTAATTTTGGAGACAAAAAAAGCTGAAATAAAAACCGAGGTCAAAATCTTTTTAGCAAATTGAACTTGAGTAATTTAGTTGACTTCTTAATCTCAGTTCCTGCACCTATGAAATAAACATAATTTATCTTATGCCCTCAGGTTAGCATCAGTAACATTAATTTCTTATGGGTGATATAAGTTGTTATTATCACCCCTAAATTTTACTTTTAGCAATTTATGGGGAACAGTAAGATGGATTTCCTGTGGTTGTAAAACCATAACACTGGACAGCAGAAGCCTTTAGAAAACAAACACAGATTGCAACTGAGTTTTCAAATCCTAGAATTGGATTGGGGAAAACTACTTCTCTCTATTGTTCTCCTTGCATGAAATGAATGTTGCTGTGTTCAGATAGAAGCAAACAAGGGCAGAATCAGGCACTATGAAGAACCTGGATATTGGTCAATATCAGAAAGTGAAACCGGAAGTTCAGACAATAATATTTGGAGCTGAGAAGATATAGCAGGATTGAACAACGAGTCAAACCACAGGCACAAATTTTTTAAAAAATGTGGTAATGGGCAGGCATTAAATGCAAAGGTGCTTAGCACTTAAAGACAAAAACTTCGTGAATAGGCCTATGTATTATAATGCAATGTTTTTTGTTTTTGTTTTTTCCTTAAATATATTCCTTCTCTTCTCTTCCCCTTCATTTTTAGTTCATTTGGGCTGTTATAACAATACCACAGACTGGATCATTATAAACAACAGAAATGTATACAGTTTGGAGGATGGGAAGTCTAAGATTAAGGCCCTGGACAAGTGTATCTGGTAAACAAGGCACAAGGATCACAGAGGCTATCTGGGGCCTCTTTTATAAAGGCACTTATGCCATTCATGAGGGCTCAACTCTCAAGATCGAACCACCTCCCAAAGGTTCCATCTACTAATACTATCACATTGAGAATTATATTTCAACATATGAATTTTAGAGGGATACAGATATTCAGGCCACTGCACTTTCCCACCATTCTTCTTCCTCCCTTCCCCTTCCCTTCCCTTTCAGCCTTTCTTTCTTTTCATTATACCAACAATGAATAGTTTTATTGTGATATTCTTTGGAGATCTTTAACATATTTTTAAAAATTTGAAAAGCCTCAAACTACATAAAAGTGGAGAAAAATATAAAGAATAGGCATTTATTGATATAGACAGATGTAATTGTCCAATATTTGTTAGATATGCTCCATCATTTTTGCTAAAGAAGTTTCAATATACACACAGACATCCTGATATTTCACCCTGAAATAAATAATTATATACCTCTTAAAAAGTAAGAATGGTTTCCTACGTTTCACCAATTTTTTTTTTTTAAAGAGATGAGATCTCACTCTTTTGCCCAGGCTGGAGGGCAGTGGCAAGATCATAGCTTGCTGCAACCTGGCACTCATGAGTTCAAGTGATTCTCTTGTCTCAGTCTTTTAAGTAGCTGGGACTAAAAATGTGCACTATCACATCTGGCTCACAATTGCATTTTCACATTTAATACTAATTTTCCTATGGCATCTGATCCATAGTCCATATGTACATATCTTTTTTTATATATGCTTTGTTCAAAGAAAACTCAATCAACAATTACAGACTATTTTTTTTGCCACGTCTCCCAATGCACTCTCTCCATTGCGTTCCATGATGACGTAGACTTTTTGCTCAGTTGATGTGTAGATGTTTGATTCAATACGGTTTAAAAAATTTTAGCAATTTTACTTCACAGGTGATGCTGTGAACTGCATATTATTTCAACCACTTCACCCTATTGTTGATAAGACAAATAATTAGTTCAAGGCAGTGACATCTTTTTAAAAGCCTTGCCACTAAAAACAAATAATCTGAAGGGTGATGGTTAGATAACGTGAATATCTGGGCCTCCATTAATCCTTTACCCCAAAATTTCAGAGGCTAAACATTTCATTCCAATCCTACCATTCACTATACATTCATTATCTGATATCCTTCCATAAAGAAGAGCTTTTCCTCATCAATTAGGCTATTTGATTAACTGGCAATGTAGCCTGTATTGGAAATGAAAGATAAATACTTATCATGTCTTTTCATTTGTAAACTTTTAGAGTAACAAAATAAACAAATCAGTTACCTCTAATTGTGACAACTTTTGTTCTCTTTTGTTAGTTTGTTTTATCTTGATTCATTTTGTTGAGTATCTCCTTTATTGTTTAAAAGGATACATGTTTTATTTCACAGAGATCTAAAAAATTAGCATAAGCATCTATCAGTACACTCCCTGCTAATACCTATAATTTCCCAAGAACTGTGAAATTTTCTTTTCACAATATTGACAAATATAAAAGTGAGAAAGGTTTGTGGTAATTTTTTATACTCCAGTAATTATTTCCTTTAGGTAAACATAAAAAGAATTTAGCACCACATATCAGCATTTTTTCTGAACTTAATGCAAGGAGAGAAAAAATACATATTGTTTTTAGTGAGCAATTATGGTTTAAAAAATAAGAACTGTGATTAGCTAATTTATGACACATGCAAGTCTTAATCGAATGTGAAGACTTAATCATATAAAGGAAAGGCAATGAGAAGTCCTGGAATTCTTGTTGTTACACATGATTAGAGTCTCATTTTTTCACATGCTATCTAAATGAAATTCTATACAGTTACTCCCCCTTATCTGTGGTTTCAATGTCTGCAGTTTTTTACTCAGGTCAACCACGATTCAAAAATATTACATGAAAAAAATCCAGAAATAAACAACTCACAAGTTTTAAATTGTTCTGAGTAGTTTAATGAAATCTCATACCATTCTACTCCATCCTTCCTGGGATGATGTGACACTCCTCTTTGTCTAGTGCATCCATGTTGTAGACACTCCCTGCCCATAAGACATGGAGTAGGTCTCTCTGTGATCATGTTACTGCCATGGTGTCTCAATGCTTGTATTCAAGCAACTCTTATTTTACTTAATAGTGGCCTCAATGCATAAGAACAGTGATGCTGGCAATTCAAATATGCCAAAAAGAAGCCATCAAATGCTTTATTTAAATAAAAACGTGAAAGTTCTCAACATGATAAGAAAAATTATGCTGAGATTGCCAATGTCTATGGTGAGAATAAATGTTCTTTCTACCTGTGAAATTGAAGGAAAAAAAGGAAATTCATGCTTGGTATATATATGCATAGAATTCAGTGCTGAGATGCCAGGCATCCACTGAGCACCTTGCAACATAATCCCCATGGACAAGAGGGAAATATCATAATGGATTAGTCAGGAAAGAAGATGTGAACACCCAAAACAGCTACAACCCTATCTCACGTTGCATGATTTTGCCCTTTTCTACATGTTTAACTCTTTTTTACAACACCATCCCTCACACTTCAAACACGCTGACACATTTTAGATTTTCCTAAATTAGCTAGTCTTTTTCCAAGTACATTTCCAGGAATTAACTTATCTCTCTTTTCAATTTAAGCACTTTTGCAAACTTTGCAGCCCTGCAGCTCTTTTCCCCCATCAGATATTTCCATAGTCTCTTTATCCACTGTACTCTTTACCCACTTTGTCTGCTGGTTCAAAATGGTTCAGTTCAAGATCATGCCCAAGTGGAAAATCTTTCCTGATCCCTCAGGTAGGTAAAGTTCCCCAGCTTTATTAATGCCCAAAATTCTTCTGCAAGGCATTTACCCAGAGTGTGCAATTACATAGTTATTTGTGCATTTGAATAATGTATGTCTGCATTTTTTATTTAACCATGAGTTCTCAGAGGATAGGATGTGTTGATTTCTCTCCATCATTTTTTGCAAGAAGCCCAAAAGAGCTGGATGTATCATAGATACGTAACAAATGTGTGTTGAATATATAAATGAAACTTAACATTCTATCGCTACTAAAAGCATCTATATTGACTCCTGCTCTATATTTTGTACTTTATAAATTGAGTGGATATACTTTAAAAGTATATTTTGTACTGTATAAAATGAGACATCTATACATAGCAAAATATGTGAAGTACAAGTTAGGAGTCAGATTCTAACTTCATACATGTTTTCTTTGGAATTTTTTAAAACAGGAAATATATTCCTTCTGTAGTTAAAATGTAAAATAAATCTAATTAAAATGTTGGACTATATAGTTTTTAAGCTCTACTCTAGCATTCTGGAAATCTATTCGTTTCCATCCATGTGATATGCATGATTTTCAGTGAATTAAAAGAAGATACTTAGCCAAAATCTGTCCCTACCTTTAATCAAAGCAACCACCTTTCTGTATCACTCAGCATTGCATTCACACTCATCTTTGCCAAGTTATATTTTATTTTGTAGTGTATATATTTTGGTCACATTTAATCCTTTTGGAACAAGTCAAGATGTGCATAAATACATACGTAACACTTTGGAAATAGCATGTAAAGATGTTTTGTCAATTGAAAATATATACTGAATATATTCACATATATAGGTTAAAGCACTAGTTTATTTACTATGTTCTTTATGAGAGTTATGTCTCATAAATTATCACAACCTTGTCAGAGATCTTGACCATTTTTATTTTCAATGTAGCTACAAAAGCTTGCAGGGGATGCACGCTTTGTGATTGTACAGGGTTACAGAGGTCTAAATATAATATTTAAATATCTCTGTGTATATTATAAGATTAAATTAGCACGCACTGATGTCAATAACAATATTTACATTCACTGCACTTAAAAATATTATCTCCCTGTTTTGGTGAATCTGCTTTGAACTTAGCCAAAACTCACTTTTGTTTGAAGTCATCACATTTCAGTCTGTCAGAGCCAAGAGTGAAAAATGTTCCAGATTTCCATTTCTGTCTCCTATCTGCAGAGGTTCATAATTCAGATGGAAAATCTGCTGTTGGATGAAATGTGACATGTAGATTTCATGGATGTCATCACATTGAGATGCTTATCACTCACTTCTCCTTCTTTACCTCACCTACACCTCATATTCAAGAGTATGAATAATTTGGAAGAGGCTGCAGATAAAGTGAATAAGGAAACGATTGTGCCCTGCTACACTCCATCTTCATTATCTGTAGATTTTCAAATTTCAATTCTTCCAAGTTATTCCTCTGCCTTAAACTGGCTAATATTTTGGTCACCTAATCTTTTAAATAAAATGTTTAGAAAATATGTTAGGTTTGAGAAGTAAATTTTTTGCCCAGATTGAGTTGTACTGAAGAAGTAGGGAGAAGGCAAAAAGAAAAAAAGGAGAAAAAGAAAAGGTCTGCTTAGTTAATATGGTGTAGTAGAAAATATACTAGATATTCAAAATACTGAGTTACACTCTTGATTCAAATACAAAATGATGCATCACATTGATATTTCCAGTAACTTATCTTCATAGTAAAAACTGGGAAGGCTCAACCAGATATTATTTATTTTGCATAGACCTCTAAAATAATGTAACTCCATGATAAAATGAAAATAATTAAGATAGACATAAATTTCAAAGTGAATTTGATGCATTTAGAAAGGTAAAGAGTGTTCAATAATGTCACAGTCTTTCTTTTCTTAGATTCATTCAACCATTATATTTATGAACATATGTTATACAGCAAATACGAGATACTGGTACAAAGATGAACAGTGTTTACAAACCTATAAAGCACAAAATTCAGGTTTCCCAGATAGGCATACATATATTTACACTACAGTAAGGCAAGTGTTGACCTTTGTAAAGATACTCAGAATTGTAAATGTTAAGCATCAATTTGGAATATATTGTATAATAATGGAAGATGCACAACAGAATAAATGTTGAGAAAGGTATTGAATAAAGAAATAAACCTCACCAAGGTATTGAAAAAGGGTTTATAAAAATATGGCATAGCATATCTTTAGACCTCTGAGTGAGAAGCATATCAAATAAGTAGGGGCCACATTTGAAGAATCTTTTATACATTACTATCTTGTAGTTATTAAGATGTCCAGAGTCCATTCAGAATTCGTTGCCATGGAAAGAAAAGATCATATTCCCCATTTTGAAGTACACTGGTTTAAATTAGGATGCCAAATTAGAGGCTAAAGGAGAAGTTAGGAAAAGAGATGATGAGAATCCAAAAAAGGGCTCCTCTTTCATTTGTTCCTCCAGATTCACTCTTTACTAAAGTGTGTCCTAATCTTTGTTCCAAATGACTAAGCTAAATGGATTGCACTCTGTTGCCCTCTGATTTCCAATGACATTCTAGGTTCAGCCAACAGGAAGTGGGAACAGTAGATAGACGATAGGCATGGAGTCAGCTAAGTGTACCTAATTTATCTGGCATTATCTCTCCTGGGTCACTTTTTTTTGCCAAACACCATATCGCCTGTCAATTAGCACCCTCTCTGTACAGTCTGAGACATGGCAAAGGCTACTCCAATATCCATAGCCCAGGGGTGTTTCATTGTACTTACTAATTTCCCTAAACCTTTCCCTTTGTTAAATTTTCTCAAATTTAGAGATTTAATGAACCATTTGTTTCCTGTTGGCACTCTGATCCATACAAAGACCAAGATGCTAAGAAGACAGAAGAGCCAGAATTGCTTAAATTTGCTTACTAATTAAATTTGAGGAGCAAAATTGATGAATGAGTTGAGGGTGACTGTCAAGTTTGTGACTTAATTGTCAAAATGAATAGTTTTGCAATTGACTGAAGGTTAAGTATAGGAAAGGTAAGTTTACATGTGTATAAAATTAGATCAGCTTTGAGTTAAGTCTGTGGTCCCATAAGAGACTACATATACCAATATATAGGAGACAGAAAGATGGATCTGAAACATAAAAGAAACTTTCAGATAAAAACATGGGTTTTACATCATTAATATGTAGCATGATAAGTTAGTTGAGTAATGAAAATTTCCATTAACAAAGTGCATGATATAGTAGCTGAAGATACTGAAGGCATTGATAGATATCACAACTTAAGAGCTTGGGATGGGATGAGGGAGTTATTTTTGAATTCTGTGTCATGTTGGGTAAATTAGTCATGAATGGTTCCTATACACCTTCATATATCGAGTAGTATACCATGAAGAGTTATAGTAGTACTACAGCGATATTTTTTATGTAGAGTTCCTTGCTACAATACCTGAAATACACAGAAAGTGATCAAATATATCATTTCTTCTCTTAATGTAGCAGAATTGGGTCTTATTTTTATTAAAGTTTAATAAGAGCATATTTGATATATTAGCCTAGCAAAATACATGTGAAAACTACAATAAATACCAAAATAAGACATTTAAATAGAAGATAAAAATTTATCATTTCATAATTGAACTGATTGAAATTATAAAAATAAGACTTTAATTTCTAAATTAACAACAGTAAATAGCAAGCTTTATTGTCCTTAGTTAAGTGAATATGTATAAGATTTCTTGAGATTTTACAAAGCATGAGAGAATATCACTTGAGAATTGTTGACATAAAAGTGTAGAGTGGTGTAAAAACTGGATTCTCCTACCTCTGAAGGATCTGCTACGATTTTATTAGATCAGTTTTGTTTTTGCTTTACAGTTCACTATTTTCCTTCCATGCATTAATGCTGAAATCTTGCAGCTCTGCTAATTTTCCTAAATATTATAAATGTATGATAACTCAAGGGAATATAAATTTATTTTTTTCTTATCTAAAGTGCAATACTGGTGTTCACTTTGAAGGGATATTACCTTCCAAGGTATGATACAAGAACCTAGTCTCCTTCCATCTTGTAACTCTGGGTCTCTTTCCATATTTTCCAAGTTTTCTGTGTTGTCTGCATCAAGTCAAGAACAAAAGCAGGGAGAAAATAAGGTCACTAGGAAAAGTTTACATTGAACTGAACAGGCTTGGAAATTTATATTGTTTTAGATAGAACTTAGTCATATGGACACATTTGTAAAGAGTATTTGGAGAGTTGTAGTCTAGCACTTTGCCCAGGCAGAAAAGAAAATGAAATTTGTGAGCAGAGAGGCAGCATTCTCCACAGGTGGGAATGGGGAAGTTCACCTGTTTCCTAGTATCTTTTACAAATGTACTGGTTCAGTTTATAAATCATCTTATATTCTCACACACACTTTAGCTCTTTTGACCACATATAGAATATAGCTACTTAATTGGAATTCCACAAAAACAGAATAGAAGAAATAACAATCAAACAAAAACACAAACACACAGTTTTGAGTAGATGGCACACTTCAGTGAAGACTTCCAGGAACTTCTTGCGTATTTTAAGTAGAACTAATTGACTGTATTTTTCCTTTTGCTTTCTCCTTTCCACCCTCAATATCACACCTTGCATCCAAAAACAGCTTATCAAAGCATTTTCTTAAACAAAGACAGTTCTGTTCTTGAAATGAGTTCTGATTTCAGTCGCTTAAAATTTAGCATTCCTCCCCACTATATATATGTGACTGCATATACATATAGTTTTGTGCATGTATAATTTTTCAGGCCTATCTGAACATTTATATTCTGAGCACTGGGCTAAGAATTGGAGATATAAAGATACATAAGACATAATAGCTATTCTTAGAGTCTACTAGGGAAGGCAAACACTTACGCCAGAAACTTCAGTTTATATAATGACTGCTACAATAGAAGTGTGTTATGAGTGCTGTAAGAATGCAAACAGAGAAATTATATATTAGTAGGAATTCCCTAGGATGCCAAAGAGAAAAAGCTTTCCCAGCTTGAGAAGTGACATGAGTGAAGTGCTAAAATACATTATGTGCGTAAGTATGTAGCTAAGAGGCCCTAGATTATATAGGGTGCTTTGGCTGAGATGAGCCTCTGAAGACCATAATTAAAAAGTTGATTTTGATGCCTTGGAGAAAGTAAGTAATGGATGGATGTAACTTCAAGATGAGGGGCCACCCACTCCTCCCACCCAAACTCCACACACACACACACACACACACACACACACACACACACACACACACACACACACACAATCTTGGTGCTTTCTTTAGGACTGAGAAGTCCCCAGCCACCCATCACGATCCTGTGGCAGTGACCTTCCAGACTCCCTTGCTGCTGTTTCCAGCTTGGTACGGTTGTGGCCACAGCCTTGAAAACAGTGACCACCACCCAGATGGCACAGGTGGTTGGTACTACAGGTAAAGTGAGCTTCTGGCTGTCTTGCAGTACTCCACAGTTCACGATACCCTGAATCCCATGAGTGTATGACCAGGAAGGCCAGATCTTGACCCCAAATTTCTGGAAGCTGGTTCTCCTGGGTGACCTGACTAAGGGACGCAGTCTTCAACTACCCATGGAAGACCCTGTGGAAAAGGCCTACACTCTGCTCACCTGCTTACCAACGACTTGGTGCCAGCGTTGGGAGTTATGTTATGGTGAATTACCTGTGTTCCTAAGTGAGTCCAGGCCCTTCTGACCTGTGAACTAGATCCCTTGTTCTTTCTGACCTTTGAGGCCACTGAGATGTTCTTCCTTCCGCCTCTGGACAATAATTGAGGGAAGTATTCAGCTGATAAGTGAGCTGGGAACACTCAACTGATGGACCATGCCCCAGCAATACTTACTCATGGCTGACCCTCAGAGCTACCGCTCTCGCTGGTCTGCCAGGTGGTCAAGTGCCCGGTGAATGGCTGGGGTGGAGACGCAGCCCTCCATCCCCGATGCTCGCAGGCACAGGTGCAGGAGCTACCTCAACCTTGCCTAGGTCACGCTGGGGTAAAACCCAATGCTCAGGAACCTCAGGGGCTGGCTCTTCAGTCACGGAGTGCTCAAGGCAGGACGGATAACAAGCATGCCCAGGTACTGCTAGAGTTGTACTTCAAAGAGATGAAGTGCAGCCACTGAGAAGGTCTGTGGGCTGGTGGATCAACAGCCTCCACCTTCCCCCTACACAGATCTGAACTGTGGGACGGTGGGGAGGAGTGACTTCTGTGCCCTGGCTGGGCCTCAGCCCCACCTGACAGTGAGATGTGCCCAGGCCTACCATCCCATGCTAGGCCTTCATATTGGCCATCATGCTAGCCGCACTTGGTTTTTGGAATTAGCCAGTCCTTTAGGGGTAGGAAGAAGTGAAGAAGGGAGCTGAAATTCCAGGGGAGTTCCTTCAGCTCTGTTCACCAAAGGAGGGGCAGGGAGTGTGATTGTGCTGTCCTCTGAGGACATGGTAGTTGGCTACAGACGTTTTTCTTCTGTCACCTCAGGAGGGACTTGTGGAAGGCTCTCCAACATCTTGTGGGAAGATAACACCTTGACTTGGGTATATCAGTCAGGTGCACCAGAGAAACAGGACCAATAGAATGTATACATAAAGAGAAAACAATTCATTATAAGCATTGGCTTATGCAATTATCGAGACTGGCAATTACAAATCTGCAGTGTGGGCTGTCAGAACTCCAGGTTCAGGAAAGCTCACAGTACAGCTGATATCCAAAGGCAGTTTGAAGGATCATTCTTGCTCTTGGTGACTGAACTCTGTGTTATATTCAGGTTTTCAGCTGATTAAATGAAGTCCACATACATTATGGAGAGCAACCTACTAATCTGCTTACTCAAAGTTTACCTGTTTAAATGATAATCTAACCCCAAAACACCCTCCAAAGTGACACATTACAGTTAACCATTACTTGGGAGTAATCAAACATCCCAAAGAGAGGGGAGTGTCCTCCCCATCCACTCTAATGAGTGTCACTGACCAGAGCTGATGATGGAGAGGAGTCAATCAGGATCAGTGGTCCCCCTGGATGTGTTGGTACTTTTGAGGCAAGTGAGAGTCCTTGGGTTCAAGTTGCCTCTTCTGTTACCTTTACACCTATGTACAAGGAAAGTAGGCATAGTGGTGCCCCCACCTCTTTGTTACATAGATCCCCAAAGCACTACAGGTCAACCCAGGAGACTTCTT
The DNA here is from genome assembly GCA_963574415.1 of Tarsius wallacei. Lineage (NCBI taxonomy): Eukaryota > Metazoa > Chordata > Mammalia > Primates > Tarsiidae > Tarsius > Tarsius wallacei. Next base: position 25,497 of record CAUYQG010267139.1, read on the forward strand.
AAACCACAATATGAGTGTGTTGATATTTTCATCTTTTTAGGAAATTGTTTAGATGTAATATTTTTATTTAATGTTTTGTTTTAAGCATATGCAATATTTTGATTATAGTGATGCTGATTTATCTTTTCAGACTTTGACACTTTAAGAGAGAGAATAATATCTTTCCCTTTTAAGGTTGGCACATATGTTATTAAAGTGAGCTGATTACTCATCTGGGAAAGGTGACCCTCAGTCACTTCTGAAGGGATGGGATTCTCTGCAGTGGCATCAGTGGCTTGAGACAGCTTGCTGCTTTTCTGTTCTGGGGTAAGGAATGTCTGAGGTTAAGAATCACAGCTTCATACAATGTGCACAGGAGGGAATGGTGGGTACACTTAAAGTCCAAACTAAAAACTATTTGTACTCCCTAAAGCTACTGAAATAAAAATAAAAATTAAAAAATGAAATTAAAAGCAAAAAGAATCAAGTTTTGTGATGGTGGACAGGGCCATGGCAATTCTGTTTCTTTTACTCATAAGTGCCAGGCACAGGAGAACTCAATAAATAGCATACATATCCAAAAACAACAACAATATTTGGTATTTACCACCTGTAAAAACTTATTGCCTATCAGTTAATAATCATTACTGTTTGTTTCACAAGAGCCTAGCTAGATGCTACTGTGTACGGTTCATACCCCTTGGATCTCCTCTATTCTAGAGCAAGGATGACATATTCTTCCTTCCATTTCATTGCTATGGTGAATTGCCTCCATTCCTAAGTGCGTCAAACCCTCCTGACCTGTGAGCTAGATCCCTTGTCTGTCACCAACTCAAAGACCTCACTTTTGCAAACTCCTCCTCTCATATCTCACCAATATCTCCCCTTTTCTGAACCATTCCCATTAGCATAAAATTCCTCTTGTGGAGTTGTATTCTCTTTGAGCAATTATTCACTTCTTGGTTCATTTTATAGGAAGACTCCTTGAAAGTGCTGTCTGCACCCAATATCTGTAATGTTCACCTCTACTCTTTTAAACTCAATAAAGCCATCCTTTTATACCCAAAACTTCACCAAATCTGTTTTTCTTAAAGTCACATTGTAAAACCACAAGATCACTTCTAAGTTCAAATTATGTGACCCCCCCAGAAATATTAAACAGTAGATTTTTCCCTCTCCCTTTAATCATTTTCCCCCCCTGGGTTTTTGGGTCATCAATCTTATCTGGGATTACTTCACTTCCCATTGTTTCTCAATTTTATGACTGGCATATCTGATCTCCCTGACATTCAGGTTATAGTGCCCTGGTGCTCCATTATTGGGTTGTGTGTGTATGTACTCTCTACCTCAACACTAAACAACACATTCTTTTAATATACTGCCACAGAACATGTTAACATGGATGTTTTATTGGCTATCTGAGACTTAACATTGCCAAAGACAAACATCTCATTTTTACCAACATCTCAGTAGTTATTATTTTAGTGTAACAAAATACTTATTTTTATGTGCATTTATATTTTTGCAAAGGTACTCTTTTCTTGGTCACTCCTTCCCACCAATATTTTTTGCTCTGAGGGGTTTCTGGTACTCTATATTTCTTGTGCACTGCTTCTAAGCTTCTTATTTGAAGACATTTTTCAACCTCTAAAATGGACTACATGATCTATAATCCTTTAATTCACAGGCAGACAGAATATTCACTCAAGTCAATAGGAGCTGTGCTTGAGTAAGGAGAAAGTGATCAGTCTCTTACATCTAACCTTTGTTTTCTAAGTTGAGCATATGTTTCTTCTGGAGGTGGTATTATGTCAATGAAAGACTCAGAGTCAATTATCTTCAAACAAGATCCCATCTCCAATCAATAAAGAACATTTTCCCTTTTCGATTGGCAGACATGAGTTAATTGTTGGCACAATATTCAAATATTTATCACTCCATTAATGAGGGTGTTATTTATTTATTTGTTTTTTTGTAATTCTAAAGGAATTGGCATCACAAAATGCCAACTCTGTTGTAGTGTATCATGAGTGTCTAGTGTTTTCAGCTAGCAGTAACTGTAATGCATGGTTATTGTTATGAGAAGGTATCACTTGTCATCTCATATGGAAAATAAATCTTTGGAAAAAATGTAGTATTCTGGTTAATTTCTAGTTTATCAATTATTCACAGTATTCTCTCACATCACGTCTTCTTTTGAATATTTTGCATGACTTAGAGTTTCATTCCATACAAGACTTGATTATTACAATAGAAAAACAATGACGAGCTGACAAGTTGACCTTGAATTTGGGGCAAGTGATGAAACAAGAAGCAAGATTTATTTAGTAGTTCCTTGCTTTCTTTGTGTTCAGTATGTGTTTAGTTATTTATAAGCTAATGATATGTGTTCTTAATTTGTCAAATTCTTCTGACATACCAGGCTTATTTTATTTCACATGGTTAATCTAAGTAGAATACCTAGAATAAGCCAAACCCTGGGTCTATCATCCAGGTAGTAATGAGATACATACATTCTTGGTTGAATGGAACTGTGTGGCATTTATTGAATCAAAATAATCAAAGCAAGTCATAGGTGAGAGTAATCTTGCCATTTGGTAGAATTACACCAGCTTTTCTCTTTCTTGACAGTTAATTATTTTTATATATATCAGTAAATTATGAATTATTTGATAATTGGAAGTAATTAGTTATTTTAAATGATCTTATTCAATTGCTGATATTAAAAAGAAAATAAGTACTTTAAATTTTTACTTAATGGTTGATTTGCATATATAGTTATTTCCCTTTGAATGAATCTTAGATGTCTTATATACTGACTGTCCAATTAGTGCAAGATTTCCAACTATTGTGTATGTATGTGTGTGTATTTACTTTATGAACCATATTGTCTCTATATTAAAGTCCAAAGTTTTGAAGTAGTGTGAATTGTGCATTATGGGTTATATTTTTCAAATATGTCAAGCAAAAGTGAACCTCCATCTTAGTACACTCGAATATACAAATATGTAAAGGATGACAGTAGAGAGGTGAAAGAAATATAAGCCACACTAAAAATTACCAAAAGAAGGCTGGTATTCTTAAGATGATATCAAAAATCAATAATAGTAAATGAATATTTATAATAAAAGATAAAATTAATTTATATTATACTGACACATGGTATAACAGAGATATAAAAAAGAATTAACTACTACTCTATGCAACACAAGGGATAACATTAGAAACAAAGTACTGAGTGGCAAAAAGAGTTGCAACGTAGTGCAGTAAAGTGCTATTTTTATATAGAATAAAGCTCCATATTTAAAGAACTCAAAATGTGAAAAAAATAATAAATACAGATATGCTTGCTAAAAATAGAGATATGTGTGCTAAAATTAAAAAAATGAAGACAAAATTTTTTGCGAAAATCTCTGTTACAAGTTCTTTCAGTGTTGCGCTGGGAATGCAAACTAGTGCAACCTCTTTGGAAGATAGTGTGGTGATTTCTGAAAGAACTAGAAATTGACCTTCCATATGACCCAGCAATTCCCCTATTGGTAATGTACCCAGAGGAAATGAAATCATTCTACAAAAAAAGACACCTGCACACATATGCTTGTTGCAGCTCTATTCACAATAGCAAAAATATGGAACCAGCCATGTTGCCTCACAAAGCTGGACTGGATAAAAAAAAATGTGATACTATGCACAATGGAATATTATGCAGGCATAAAGACGGACAAACATATGGACTTCACAGCAACTTGGATGGATTTAGAGTCGATCATACCGGTGATATATCACAGAAATGAATTACTGAGTACTGTATGTTCTCACTCATAAGCGAAACTTGAACAATTATAATACTATAAGAAAGAGTGGGAAATTGTCTGGGGAGGAGGAGTGGGATTGGCATTTGAGGGAAACTGCT